>CM041780.1:95629737-95729231 GCA_023374045.1 Limonium bicolor | reverse complement strand
GAATAATGGGAATGGGTAAACAATTTAAAGAAACCAAAATAATGTATTAGAATTGTAGTTGTGAAAGTTTGGGTATTTGTAAACAAGTATGTGGATTGTAGGCCTTAGAGCCAAAGAATTGTGTATGTGTATTGATACGGTGTTTTGAGGAAGAAGTAATGATGTATTAAGATTGCTTGTATTGCTGGTAGGACCCTTGTATGGGTGTGGCTAGAATAGGAATGATTTTGGTGATAATGGGTATGTGTGATAAGTGAGAATTGTTAGGTGAACCATGGCAAAATTTTGGTAGGAATATGTACATTTATGGGTGACTTGGTGAATGGGAGAACCAAGGTATGTATTGGGGATAATAGAGATGTTTAATGACCATGGAGTAGTAGTTGTAGTATAAGAAGGAAAGGATATAAATCTGTAGCAAGAAGTGTAGTAAAACATTGTAGAAACTAGAGAAAAACTAGTGTGCAAGATTTTGTAAAAATAGAGTTGGAACTTGGGTGTAGGTAGTGTAATGGCTTGGAAACGAATTGGCATGGGAAGGTGAGGTAATTAGAATGCTAGGAATGGCATTGTTTGAGGAAGTATTGGATGGGAGAATTGAATTTTAAAATCTGTAGCATTAGTGTAACAAAAACTGTTACATGTGTTGAAGAAGAAGTAAGGAAATTGTGTAAGTTGATTTAGGATTGAGAAATGAATTTGATTGATGAACTAAGGTGAATTAGAGGATTTAATTAGTGTTTTAAACATGTAGGAAACATGTGGAAATGACTAGGAAAAGATTGGGTAAGAATTGAGGTGAATTTAGAATTCAAAGTAGATAATTAAAGGGGTTCTGCAGCGACCCACCCAGGCGACCTACCCTAGCCTGGGTCGGTCGGACTAAATTCTGTAACCCGGGTGCTCTCTGCAGCTGACCCACCCAGGCGACCTACCCAGAGTGGGTCGGTCGGCCTTTATAAAAAAAAATTAAAATTAAAATCAAATTAAATATATATATATATACATACATGCATATATATACATATATATATACTTATACCCATACATACATATATATACATACACACATATATATGTGTAAGTAAGACATTAGTGCTAGAATAAGAAGGAAAGAAAGTTAAGCACACAAGAGAAAAACTAAGAATAACGGGACAACAGGGGTAAGTACGGGAGTAGTATTATTTGTGTATCGTATGAACATAGTATTAATAACAATGTTGGAAACATTATCAGTGGAACAAGTGTGAACCGAGGAACAAGGGAACACACGGTAAAGCTAACCCGGTGAAAGGTATGATTTTCTCATGCCCCGTATGCTAACCGAGTTACGTTGATTTGTGTGCTGTATGCCGGCTAATCAAGACTAAAGCATGAAAATGGTTTATTGCCTTTCGTTGTATGTCTTGTGAATGTTGTGTGAGCTAACCATTCTTGATTGATTGTATGGCTTCACTTAGTGCGTAGACCGACTCCTAAGTGAGTCTAGTTGTGTAGTGACTCGCAGTAAGAGTCACGTTTGTAAACTAATAGAACCGTAGAAAAGGCGCTAAATAAACAAACCAATAACCGGTAACACAAATCAAGGAACTCACTAGAATGTGAGAGAGTGTACGGGAGTAGTAACCTCCCGATAACGGTAGGAGAAACCGAAACGAATAATCCACAAACCATAAGTAGTGGAAGAGTATAAGTAACCTCTATTAGAGGAACTGATCTTGGTGCAAGACATGAACCATGAGAGTAGTAAGGAATGATGAGTGATCTCCAACCCCTTAGCAATTAGTCGACCCATTATGAGAGGACCCGACTGATGTAAGTAATGTCCCGAACTTGAGAGTATTCGATATGTTGGGGAAACCCTTAAATCTGAGGATACTAGTCGATGGTGGTAATTCCCTAAGCTAGTGGAGGTTATCAAGAGAGATACTCCTAGGCTAATCCATGAGATTGTAAGATGCTCCAAGAGAGGAGTGTTGGGAATTTGAGTAGTCCGGTAAGAACGAACATTTGAGTATTTGAGGAGCTAAGCGTATAGCCCTCGTATTGTAGGCCCGGTGGCGAGTCTTATGAATGACTCCGCCCGGTGGTCAAAGTAATGAGTATCGAGTATTGCGTATGTATGAGTAAGGTAATGGGTATTGAGTAAGAAGCAAGTACGAGTGTGTGTAATAAGTACCGAGTATTGAGTATGTATGAGTAAGTATTGAGTATCGAGTACATATGAGTAAGTAAGGAGTATTGAGTAGTGAGTATGCACAAGTATGGTAACGAGTATAGAGTGAGGATCGTGTACGAGTAGGTATTGAACATGGAGGTGATGAGTATGCAAGAGTAAGGAGAAGGTATGAGTAGAGTAGCGAATATCGAACACAGTACGAAGAGTAATGAATGAATAAAAATACGAATGGTTGACTATCGAACTGTCTTCCTTAGTAAGTATTGAACTTGTATGTGTATGTAGGTATTGTTGTTTGTATTGTTGTAGCATGAGTATGTATGTATGCATGTAAAATGAACTCCATGTATATCCGACCAAAGTAGTCGATGTACCGCGGTTAGCACGCGGTATATGCGAAATTCATATTCAGCGTAAGCTGACCCCCTAGGGGGAATGTTTTAGTGTGCAGGTACTTGAAGCTGACCACCGTTCGAGAGAGTAGGACGGGGACTGCTATGTAAGCATGGGTAGTCGTATGATAGGGATTGCATTGTAATGTATTGTGAAACTGGAAGTCCAAACTGTATCGGTAATTTAAGGATTGTAGTATACTCGGTATAGTATTGTATTGGAGATGTATTGAATTATGGTTTAGTATGCAAGGGGAAGTATTGTATTGTGTAGAGCACTCGGTATGTTCATATTCATCAGACCGATAGTATGTAGTATTGTAACTCGCCTTGTTAGTCACGTGGGTGACTAACGGCATTGTACACCCGCCGTTGAGCATGTAATGTCCGCTGCGAAGGTAAGTATTTGTACAGTAATGACGGTATTAGCGGTAGGGGTGTTACAAGCCGTCTCTCCAAATGGCATGTGAAAGGAGTTCGTGTCTGGCTGTCATCTCTCCATGAACGCTGAAAGGGCGCGAGGTCCAAACAACCATGCGCTATGTCGGCAAAATGCCCGAGTCCACTCGCCTCAACCGCCGCTTGAGACTCCAGGTGCCTCAGTGTACTCGGAGTCCACACCTCCAAATACTTCGCCCTAGCCTTGAAAGTAAGGCATCCCTTCTCCTATTGAATATTTAAAATTGATTTCACACTATATTAACTATTTCCTAAACAATCTAAAATTTTATAAAATCTATTACCAGACGGAAAAACATACCACTCCCGCCACACGTCAAGCGCGACGTGACCACCGAAGCTCGGGATCAAACTCGTATCGTGGGGGCCTTCGGGCACAGGAGTCCGGCCTAGCAAACAAACATCAGCAGCCGGCATCTGCGCCACCTCCTCTGCCAGACCATGTAGTGAGGATCTGTGACGGGGCGCATATGTGTACCCTCATACACAGCACTCGGCTCATCTGCATCCTCGTCATCATTGTCAGTCTGGCCATGACGTGTGTCTCGCGTCCCGCTCTATGGAGGTGTAAGCCGAGCAGGACTATCAAACCGCACGATCAGCATCCCATCGCCGACCAACGAGTCGAGATCCACAGTATGTTGTTGCTCCAACTCCTCCTCCTCCGCCTCCTCCAACCCAAGCTCTGCCTGCAACCTATCCTCGCGCGCTCGTAGAAGGTCAAGCTCCCTACGCTTCCTGGCCGAAGCATGCGCGTACTATGTACGCCTCTCTTGCAACAGCAGGGTCAGGACCGCTCATACAGGGTTGTGATGAACTCTCGTCTCGCTCGGAAATGGTCTTACCCTTACCCAGACCAAACATACCCAACATACCCTTGCCCTTTCCCGCCATCTGCTATTTACCGTAAAATTTAGTTATACTGTGTTTACAGTTAGCCAAGACCGGTCGAGGTTAGTCAATTTTGCATAGTTCAATGTCAATAACAAATTCATAAAGATGGACGAACTGATTAAAACTCGCATAATAAGTCCAAAAACATGCTAATAGCTGTAGAAGAACGTCTAAAATGACCAGTTATGTCAGCTAACAGTAAAATAAACGCATCCATACGGGCCAAAGCCCACGCCAGCGCACTCGGTTCCTTGCCGGTGCCTGCGCGCCTCCATCCTTGCTGACACTCGCGCGCATCCACTACTATGCGCGCCTTTGTCTACCAGCGCCCGCGCGCCCCTCGTTTTGCTAGCACCCGCGCCGGCCTATGTCCTACCCCCGGTTCCGAATTCGTCTTCTTATTTTGCTAAATTTGCGACTTTTACTGTTACTTTACGATAAAAATTGTAAATTATGATATAAAAGAACCTGGTTTTGCATATCATAATACCAGAAAAGATAACTCATGCACCTGCTTTCCACCTGCTCCCGCTCCCGCTTTGATTACCGATTCTAGAGAGAAGTCAGAGAGAATTGTAGAGAGGGAAAGTTTGAGATTTTGAAATGTTATGGAGAGATAGTAGAGGATAAAGTGTGTGTATAGAAGAATTTGAAGGTAAGGACAAAATCGTAAAAAAATTTAAAATTCCAACTATGCAAAGTGAAAACACGACTGAGTGACGAGTTTAGTACTTTCGTGAGCTTAATTATGCAATACAAGTCATCTATACTTGTAACATTTGGTCTCAAATTATATTAGATAATTCTAAATCAACTATTCAAAATCGTACCCCTCGCTCTAGACATACTATGTTATATATAGTAAGAAAAAAAATAAGATTCAAAAACTAAACTCCAATACCTTGCTTTAATTTTATAATACCATAATTAAATATATAAAATATGGTGTACAAGTTTTAAAATTTAAAAAAATTCACAATATACCATTTTTTATCATAATTCACAATATTTCTATTAGTTTCCATAGTTCAACTTTAAGTCTAATTGATAAAACTTTACAATACCAATATTAAAATGTTATATTTTAATCCAATATTAAATCCCACATATTATGAATTTAAAAACTTTAGATCAAAATATAACATTTTAATGTAAAAATTCATTAATTTGAAAACTATTTAAACATTTTTTAAATTAAATTACGAAAACAAGATATATTATAAATTACACAAAAGGAAAAAAAACGAGTATAATATAAATTTTCCCTAATAATTTAAAGAGTCCTAAAGTATCAAACCAACTCAATAATAAACCCACATGCTCCGAAATGCCATTATTTGGTACTTTACCCTTCCACCCCGGTACCGACAAAAAACATAGGCCTCATTATTTGGTGGACTTATAAAAATCGATTTTACATAATAAGGTACTATTGTGGCAATCACCTTGGGCCCCACGACACGGGCACAGCAAGCTGTGACATCATCGGCGATAAAACTATCGAGATTATTACCAGATGCCGACGGACGTACGACTCCTTGCAGATTATATCAGGCAATTTTATCAAGCTACAATATCGGGCTTGGACGGAATATACGCATCTTTAATAAATCATGTACAAGGTGATCTCACTCCCACCAACTACGACCAACATTTACAAATTGAACCTTAGCACTTTATGAGAGAGCATTTCCATAGTAACTTGTGCTGTTAACTAGTAGGCACCCAGAGACCAAACCAATTGCCATACAACATTCATAACCGTCGACGGTCGCGAAAAAAGAAAGCCTGGCTCAAGGCTTCACGAGCAGTGAGCCTTTCTGATGGATCGTATCTGAGAAGGCCTTGTAGAAGGTTATCAGATCCCCAGCAGAATGATCAACATGCTGCATAACAAGATTCTGCAAAGCAGCGCAAAGACAAACCACGGATCATCAGCCAACAACATCGTGATCCACCATTCTACAAACCAAATCATCTTTATCATCTATATTCACCTGAAGCCGAGATAACTTGGAAACAGCTCTGATGCTCTCTCTTGAGCTTGCACCTCAGGCCAGTTTAACCGCCCCTTTCTCACATACTTCTCAGCAGCATGTCGGCTGCAAAATCAAGATTTACAGGATTGTAATTTTCCAAGAAAACCAGTCCATCAAGATAATACATGCACCAGATATTCACTTACTCGGTCTTCTTTAGCATACGCTGGGGCAGCGGACCAAGCACCCTTTCCATCATGGCAAGATGCTCCAAGTTCTCATGTGTTTGAAACAACGCTTCTCCCTTCAATAAACAAACAAAAACCAACCAAAGTGTCACATGTAGTTCTACAATCTCCAACCAATACCCAACCCAGTTGTAGAAAGAACTCACTGTGCAGAGCTCTATTAGAATACAGCCAACACTCCATACATCACATGGGTAACTCCAACCATGCCCTGCACATTATAAATATTGAAGTCTCATATACAACTCAGAATGCATTATATTAAGCTAATACCATCCAGAACTTGACCCAGTTATTTACCTAGAATGACTTCAGGAGCGCGGTAGGTAATGACGAGTAGATATATATAACTCTGATCTGGACGCTCATATGTAGTACTACCGAAATCAATCACCTTTATCGCACAAGATTTTGGCACCCTTTTGAAATAAGAGTTGTCTCGAGGAGATCTAGATGTTCCCTGCACATTTAAGGATTGGAAAGCAAGTGTGAAAATCCAGCAATCAACCATAAAAAAACAGAATCAGAGGGTGAGGGGAAACAGTCTAGCACTACAAGGCACACCTTGTAGTCTGGAACCTTACATAGTCCGCATTAACTAAGAGAATGTTCTCAGGCTTCAAATCAGTGTGAATAAGACGCATGTCATGCATAACTGCAGCAGAATATTTGGAGATAATTTGAAAATTAATCATCAGATAGTAAGGAGGCATAAGGCCTTGCCTTAACCCAGGGACAGAGGAATTATGACAGCCAGTTATAGAAATCATCAACTAGAGAAGTATGTTTTACTACACACATGCAACACATTCCAACAGTTGTCTTCCGATCTCACGAACGAGATCAATGGGAAATGATCGATAATTGTTTTTGCGGAGAAAATCGTATAAGCTTGGTCCAAGCTTCTCAAACACCTGTTAAGATCATTTGAATTCATCCAATGTTTTTTAACCCCGAAAACAAATGGTTAACTGGGGAAAATCCACTTCTAATCAACTCTGTACTTAGAACTTACAATACAGATATGGTTACGATAGTCAAACCAGTTCCGTATTTGCACACAACTGCAAGGAATAAACCCATAAACATTGACATAACATTCAAAACAACAAAAGATCAACAACAGAACAGGCACATTAGATGTCTAACATAGCACTTTTTAAGTACAGGACTCACCGATTGCCTCCTTTATCATTTTTACCAAGCTGTTGAAGCATATCAATTTCAATCATCGCTGCTTCACGATACTTTTTGATCCCACGGACAATTTTGATGGCTACAAATTCTGGTTTTCCCTATCCCAGCATTCTAACACCTGGCCAAAAGTGCCTGCAAACATTGTAAAAAAACAAAACGAGGACTTCAGCTCTACACATCTACTATAATAAAATACACAGATGACACAAATTTAAACAGAACAGTCAGCACATACCTTCACCCATTTTACTGTGGATGTGATCTGCATAAAATGAAAAACAAAGGTGAGTCAGAACCAATATAATATAAGCTTCAACCGCAAAGCAAGTAATCAATCGAAGCACATTGGCTTTTTTCAATATTTAGATATGTTGAACTATCATAAATGGAAGGGCTCCATGAACATCAGCAATGATGGTACATCTCACTTAGCTGAAGCTGGGACATAGAACAAACTAAAAAAGATGTCAAGAGCTGAACGAATGTTCATGGAAATCCAAAAAGCATCCCTTCCGTACCGCGTATATAAGGGAACACAGAAAAACCCAGATATCATATAAATAGAGCACGACAATATGGAAAAGTGGAATTACAGCGTGAGGTTAAATTTCTCCAAGCTCAAAAGTGTAATGGCCATCTTTGTCATCTTCTCTCCAGGGGGGAGAGCCATTTCGTGCCACTCCAAAGGCATTCAGGGAGCCAGAAGTAGAATCTGAGGGTGCACTTGGAGAGAGGGAAGCTTGCAACATTCCCAATGTGTTGTCCACATAATAAACCTAGCTGAGCCTACAGAGAGCCATCCAACCACATCCCGCTCAAGTTATGAAACAATAGCAAAAACTCAACACCCATCTTAGATAGCAGCTTCCACCTACCACTAACTAGTGGATTATGCCTCAACTTAGAATGAAGCACTCATATTTAGAAAAATAATCATAGCAAAGCCTCACAAACATCAGATAATATTAATATGCTTCACAGGGAAACTGTCTCAATTGACCAGGGTGAAACATTCAAGTACGCACATCTTAAAAAAGCTCTTTATCAAAAATCAAAACCAAGGTTTGGAGCACGCAAAACTTCTAAGTCCCAGAATTTGCCGCAAAGCAGGTCTGAGGAACTCAAACTTTCGGCAATTAATTCAATATACAAAGCAGACAAGGTATGATCAACACTACGTTAAGACGAAATCGGTTTATCGCCGACATATCACAATAGTGTAAGAACAGAGTAACCGCTCACCGGAAGAACGATTTTCCACCGGTGAGGGGATCAAGGACCGCCTTTGCCTCGGGAAAATAGAAGCGAATACAAGGTAATTGTAACAAGCAAGATCCAGAATCAATAAAATAGAAATACAACAAATCAACAGCTAATAGAGGTCATAACTAGACGCAAAGATCAGAGACTAACGAAAGTCAACCAGATATTACATACGAAAAACATGTAAAGCCAGATCCAATCCGAAAGAAACAGAAAATTGGTCAGATCTAATACCTGCGTGGGTAATTGAGGACCGACATCCCATCCCAAGCGCGGCCTCTTCTCGGACGCCGATCTATGTGGGTTTGAAGAAAGTCGGTGATCCTCTCGGTTTCCATCGCTTACTTTTCTCAAAGCACGTAACAAAGTTCGAGACGAAAGAAAGAAGGAAGGAAGCAAAACTCTGGAGAGAGAGAGAGAGAGAGAGAAGGGGGGAAGAATTGGAAGGTGAAACAGATAAGCGTTTCGAGCGAGAAAGAAAAAGGGGAAGGAGCATCACCTAAGCTAACCCTAAATATCATGAGCAAAAAGCGAGATGCATATCGAACCGTACACGTGTCTGCAGCGATACCTACCCATTATTTTTTGGATCCGGTTGATGGGGGTTGCAGTTTGACGGACGGAAACTAGTAGAGCTTAGAGTTTTAAAAACAATATTGATTTTTAATAATAAGTTGATTGAATATTAAAAATATCAATTTAAATTTAACAAATTAATCATAATATATTTGTAAAAAAATTATAAAACTTACCTACGAAAAAAATTTTACTACGTAAAATTTGAATTATCTTAAAATTAAACAACTTAGTATCTAAGTATTACAAAATTGCTTAAATCTTTAAAGTAGAAGAAAATTCACAATTCTTGAAAATTTAATTAAAAATTCAGATCGCACTAATCTTAAATTTGAACAACTTAGTATCTAAGTATAAATTTATACTTAAGTATTGTTGACCAGTATAATAGAGTCACCAATGAGGAGGAAATTACTCTTTAAAAATCTCAAGTTTAATTGTTAATCTAATCTATCTCACAAGAAACTCATTGTATTATAATTTAATTTATTTCATTGTTATAAGGTTAATTGGGGGACATGTTATAATAAGCATATCATCAATTAACCATTAAAAATAAAAAAAATTGTAAATATATACGATTCCATATGTCTAAAATAAATATTTAAAAACTTTAATAGAAAAAATGTATAATATTTCTAAAAAAATAAATAATATTAACAAGATAGTAAACCTAATGTCAAAAGAGTATTTAAAACTATTTCAAATAGTACAAATAAGCATGAATGTTATAGATACGTATGGTGAAATACATATGTAATACTAATAAATAGGTTAAAAATGTGCTGTTAAGTTTTGTGTTATTTCATAAGTATAAGTTGTATTGATAGGGTGCCACATAAATAGATTATGAATGGAGTCATTTCTCTCAAGTATTAGTGGTCTACAAATCAATAAGATTTAGAATTATCAGTTTACTCAACAAAAATTATAGTGATTCACTATTTCAAGTTATGGTTTGACGGTACTGGGCGTGTTTGAGTTGTATTTATCAGTATTTTATCAATTTATCAGTTTATTGTTGCTTATTGCTGCCCTAGTTTTGTGTTGTTGTAGTGTGTTGATGGAAGAATCGAGCCAAAGGATATTCCACCCACTAGATTCCTTAAACTAGTCATTTCTCTTTTTTATTCTTTGACATAGTTGTTTTTCCATTGTTAAGAAGCCGATAACCAGCCTATCGGTTTGTACGAAACAGATAACTAAGTTATCTGCTTCTATACAGGAGCAAAAACAGTCATACCCTTTTATAACGAAACCAATAATCTCATTATCCGCTTCCTGTATTTTTATTTTATTTTTTCAAAGAAGTCGATAAACAGTGGTCGACTTAATTGTTAGGCTTTGTGTTTACAATAATGGCTAGTTTAGAACTTACAACTAGAGGTGATCAAATGAGTGGGGCCTATAAAAAATTTAGGCCCATTAGGCCTGTTTCTATTTTTGAGGCTTGGTTTTTTGTTTTTCAGGTCAGGGCGGTCAGGCTCGATTTTTTCCCCGCTCTATCAATACCTGGCCTGGTTTTTCATTTTTTTACAAAGAAGTAATAAATTTTAAATAAATAATAAAAATCTAAATAAAGTTTTAAACAATTAATAAAATTCTAAGTAAATTTTATGTATAATATATAAAAATTAAATATTGTATTTTATATTTTTAAATAAAATACTCCCTCGTATTCTTTTTATTTGACGTTTTAATATCATGTGTTTTATTCAAAATATTTGACGTTCTGATGTTAACTCTCATGTTTTTTCCTAATATGCCCTCATTCCCCTCCTGACCCCTCCTGACTGACTGTCTTTTGTCTAATCTACTCAACTTGTTACTCATGGTATGATAAAGAAAGTTCGCTTTGTCATTTCCAAGGGAAGATAAAAGATCTATTGCATGCAACAACCGAGAAAGTAAAGGCTTACACCTACAATTATTAAGGGTATTGTAGGGAGGAAAAATTACCCTTAATAATCGTGCATACACACAAAACGTCAAATAAACTGAACAGGAGGGAGTATATTTAAATTCAGGTCGGGCCGGGCTTTTTTCGGGCTCAGTATTTTGCTAGGGCTCGGCCTGGTTTTTAATTCGGGCTTATCCAAGCCCACCCAAATTTTTTTACAAGCCCAGTTTTTTGAGGTTTTATTGCCCTTTTTTGGGCTAAGTTGGGTTTAATCAACTCTAACTGCAATGGCTAGTTTTGGGGGAACTTATAAAATGACGGTATTGTGGAGGGTGATTTTTTCGGTATGAGAGGGTCTATCCAAACGGTTCTTGACTGAAAATCCTAGATCCTAAAAAAAGCCATTTGTGAAGGGTGAAAACCCATTATCATGGCATCCCTCAATTACCTACTTCATCGTTTGTCTTTCCCAAAAAGTTAAAGGGGAATACTAGTAAGCACTACACCCGTTCTAAATGGGCTCCACATGAACTTATGCCCTATAGGCGGAATTTACTAGAGTCACCACCTAGTTTAACCTAAAATGGACTAGAAAGGAAGGATAAAGGGTTCTAAGAACTGTTAATTGACTTTGATGTTGTTGCCTATGGATAGAGTGAAATACCCCAAACATTAATTACCTTAATTAATAAGGAATTAAATCAAATATCCATCTAATGAGTAATACTCATTATCAACATTAGTATATAAACATATAGTCCAAGATGGACACCAAACTATACATCAAATCTCTAGTCAAAGAGAGAACATTATTAAGAAGAAACCAACTCCTAAAGTCAATACTACATGTAACACATTAGTGCATGTACTAAATATCATAAATATCACTCATTAAATATATAAAATATTTTATATAGTGAAACAAAATATTAAACACAACAACCACCTATATACACACCTAAATACAATTATAACACATGTTAACACATAACACATAAATTAAGTCACAAATGTACAAACATAAGGTTGTAATATTAAGCTAGCATTGTAAATGGTCCCACCTACATTATGTGGCCGGATGCAAGGCTTGGAAAATCATAAAAGAGCTGCATGGGACAAAAGACAAAGGATGACAAGGCATTCCCAAAGAGGAAAAAAAAGCAAAAACACCTTTCTCACACTCTTCCTCTCATCTCTCTCACACAAGATGAATCCCCCCAACAAATTCTGATTGTCTCGGCTGTATATACTGCCAAGGAGACATAAAAATCAGACCATGACATTAGAAGACAAAGGAATTAATAAGAAAGCAACAAAAGAGACAAATATCTCTTACACACCAAAATTACCTAAGGAAGCTTTTTCCTATACTAATACCCAAGTCAGCCGTCCCCATCCTCCTTGCCCATACTCTCAGTCTCTTCTCCCTCTCTAAAATGAGCTCATCCTCCTCCTTTACCATCTTCAACCTCCATTAACATACCTTAAGCTCTAATGGAGTTTTAAGGCTCATTTCACCTCCAAAATTCAATTTTCTTGCACCAAAATCACCACCCACTCTTCCTCTATCATTCTAACTGATTTTATAAGATATTATGGGCCATTTAAGGGTTTAAACTCAAGAGAATCAGATTGGTAAGTAAAGGTAAGAAAAATGTGCTCTAAGACATCTTCCTTCTTCTATTTGGGTATATGGCCGAATTTAATCCTTCTTACTGTATCTAAGGCACCAACACACCCTTGGAGGATCCAAGTCACGTACAAGACCAACCCAAGGGCTAGGGGAACCTCTTAAGAACCTTAAGGTAAGAAAAAATGCCTCAAAACACCTTTTTACCTCTCTTAAAGGTTGAGTCCGAGAATGACCTGTCTCTTACCTATTTTTCTACACCTTCTAACACCCATTTGAAGGGTGTTTCCAACCCTCTTCATTTATCCAAATAGCTGCTCCCAAAACCCATCTAAAAAGGACTCCAAATCAAGGTAAAATCATGGATTTCCATGGCTTTTCAAGCCTTAATCTCTTCCATACTTTTTCCTACAGAAACTAAACTCCTTACTACTGTATTAGGTGGCTGCGAACCATATATAACCTCTTCCAAAACTGCAAGGTAAAATCTCTCTTAAATCTTGCTTAAAAACTCCTTAAACTTGTCATTTAGGAAAAATCACTAACTAAACTTTTGTTCATGGTTATATATATGGACAAATGGTCCTTGTGCTTCCCATGAAGTTCTAGGCAAATTTCCAAGAGGAAAATCAAAGTTCAAAGAGGTAAACTCCTTAATTAAGCTTAAAAGCTTGTTCATGGTTAAGCAAAATATCATGAAATAAAATCTAACCTAAAGTCTGTATATGTACAGTTCCAAGAGCATATAGGGGCTGTGTGGACTCCTTGGTTGATTTAATACAAGTAAGAACACTTAAAACCACTTTTAAGACTTAAAAGACTATTACCTTTAGTATATATTATAGAGGAATGTGTAATGGTATAAGTGCTGTTTAAACCTTGTAAATGTGTATAAAATAATGGTTATATGTTTGGTTGGTGAATCTAGGTGCTAATGACTTATTAAAGTCAAGTTTATAAGTTAAAAATGGAAGAAAAATGATTTTTAAGTGTTAAGGGAAAAATCTGAAACATGTTGTGTATATATATAGTTTGTGGGCATTTTAATGTCATTTTAGGACTATGTTTATGTTATGTTTAAGGCCATGTGTTAGGCCATTTTTATTATAGTTATTAAAGGCTTTAAATATTTATTTATTAAATTTTTGGGTGATTAAATGTATTATTTAAGTTTCTGGTGCAAAGATGTAATTTTAGTGAACATATTCACGTAGGAACATTTTGGAAGAATAATGATGAATTTAGGTGTAACATAAATAAAATATAAAGTTATATTATGTTTTATAAACTTTATAAATGTTAAAATGAACATAAGACTTGCCAAGTGGGTAAAACCGTAAATAAACAAAGTTTAGGGTGCTAAATATTAATTAAAACCGAATGGGGGTTGTTTAGGAATTTTAAAAACATAAAATGTAATTTTTATAAAGTTTAAACACTTAAATGTAAAACTAGAGAGATAATAGGGGTATTTTCGTAATTACTGATAAATGGTGGTCAAAGGAGTGTTTGGAGGATCAACCTTGACCATATATGGTGTTTGACCAAGTTGGAAGAAAATAAGTAATTGATTTGGTAACTTAAATCAAGTATTAAGTTAAAATAAAAAAAAATTATAAAACTATTTGGGGTGTTTATGTAATTTTCGAAAGTTAAGGGCTGGAATGAGGTTAATATGACCAGTAGGGGTCTGTACACAATTTTGGTGAATTTTAGGTTGATTTTGATAATTTAATAAACTAAGGGTTATAATATATAGTTTAAGTATTAAAATGTAACATTTATAAAACTTATGGGGTTACTATGTAAATAACCGAAACTTAGGGTTGGAAAATAATATTGGAACTGCCTAGGGTCTGTTCAGAAACTTTCAAAATTATTTTGAGAATTTTGGAATTAAATAAGTTAATATGTATAATATAAAGTTTTAGGTATTAAATTGAAAGTTTACATAATAAAGAGGGGTAATATGTAATAATGAGAAAGTTGTGGGCAAAAGTATAAAACTAGAAAAGAGGGGGCTGCTGTTCGAATTAAACATACCTATATGTATATATGTTTGTGTATTATAATGTTTTGGAATCTTAGGTTATAGATTAAATAATGAAAGGAAAAGTAACAACAAATAATATTAGTGGTGGTTTTGCAAATAATCAAAAATGAAGAGGAGGAATATTAAAATGCCGAAAGTTTAAGGTTGGTTTGGAATTTTCATAACAATGAGCAATATAATACAAGGTTTAAAATGATATAAAGTGACTATATAGTATAGTATAAGAGAGTATACTATAAAGGAATTATTATGGTATACATATACCTTATAAACAATTACATAAAAATGATGGAATTAAATTAGAAAGTTGGGGAGTATAACACATGGTTAGAAACCTTATAAAATAAGGGCTATGACAATGTATAAAATACCTTGTACAACATTAAGGTGAATCCTTGGTAAAAGGTTGTAAGTAAATAACACAATTAAGTACGAGTGTGCCCAACAAAGAATAAAGAATCGAATTCATTATGGGAAACCTTATAATTCTTATATTATAAATTTATAATACAAGGTGATGTGGTATAAAGCGATAAATAAATATCGACTATTATAAAATATTGACTTGAAACGTTGACCAAGTCAAACTACGTTGACCAACCAACACTACTTAGCCAAGTAAATTAATTAACCAACACACACAAGATATTATACTACTGTAAGTGAAGGCATAACTTGGCTTAATGAGTCACGGTAATAAACCATATTCTATGTATGCATAAATAAGTGTATATGATTAGACATGCACACATGTAAGTGTGTGTGTACGTAAACATGTAAAACAAATTACCATACAAGAGTATTAGGAGAATAAGTCCTACGTACTAGATATTATTACAGTATTGAATACTACCTATACATAAATTGTAAATTGTCATAAAACTGTAATCCCGAGAATTAATAACAAACCCGATTTAAACAAACAACCGACTAAGGGGTTAACTACGGGATGAAGATTAGAACCTACCTGTAATAGTTAAGCAGTCTCGTGAAATAGACGCTGATGTTAGAACAATATATTACAAAGGTACGGGCTGCTAGATACGAGTTTGGGAGCACTAGTGGACAGGCGTGACTCACCACCTTAGTGTTATTGTCGGTGAACGGTATGTGAATATGTGGTCTGAAAGCCCTTAGGGTTTCCTTGGGTTCTGGACATAATTGTGTGCTTGCATGTCAGATAAATAATGTATGCTTATGTTTATATGCGTTTATTTCCGACCGTCAAAGCCTTTATCAGTTGTGCGCGTACGTCGTTCAGACATGTGATACTGATTATCACCCTAACTGTGTATGAACTTTCGGGAGAGACTCTGGATACTATCTTGTGAGAGTAAACAACTCCTAACACGCTAAGTGAGGAACTTAGTTTAGAGACCCGGTATTAACCGTATCTAGAGTGATGACTTGACATTCGAACATCACATAGCATACTTCTAGGTTGCGTGTAAGACCCAATAGGGCATCCAATAAAAATGTGTTTCTCCAATAACGAGATTGAATCTCCAGGAGACTAATTAAAATATGCTAACTTATGAGAGTGTGATAATAAATTAATTAATGAAACAATGTTCCTAAATCCTGGTCTGCATACGTCCCAACAGGTTGCGCATAGTGATCACTAGAGTTCTAACACCTGTTTAGGGTCTACTCTTGTTTATCTAATGAGCCGGATACGATCGTTAGTCAGAGTGTGCTACCGTTGGCACCAAAGGCTACGACCTAATGGACATCTATCACTGTAGATAAGTGAGTCCATCTACCACTGTAGATGGCACCGGACTACTGTCCAAATTATTAATGTGTGAGGTAAACGGGGAATTGTCCTTAACATGACACCCGTATGACTATGTGAGATGGTTGGAAGCGGGGCTTCATATGGTGGAAATGATCAAGTGAGACTAACTGGACCTCAACTAACTATTGACCCTGCTCACTATTCGATTATGATTGTCTTAATAGCTTGCCTTGTTGTGTGATTATTGAAGTGTCTGTTGTATGTTTAAATTCTGCATTTACAGTCCTGTTATAAGCATGTAACCGGAACAACATGTAACTAACCCCATGTTAATCAAGATGGCTAAAACGACCTAAGTGGCCTAAACGGGTCTAGGATCACATTTAGCATACCAGCAGTTGGCTGAGCCTTTATGGCACCACATTCCAGGTTTGTAGCTGTTTGAAGACCGTACGCGAGAGCGGGAAAATTTCGGGGATTAGTTAGCATGACACTTCTCGACTATACCTTAGGATTAAAAATCCGTTTTTTGACTTTTGGCATGGTTAAGTAGATTGCTCACTAGTCGGTTTTGGAATTAAGTTTTGTACTTGCTGGATAAATTTGTATTCCCGTCATCACAGTGGTTATGTCGTATTATGGATTGATTGTAGGATAGTCGCTGCATTACTCGCATGGGCGGGTAATGGCGAGTAACACCCAGTTAAACGTTTAATTTAATTTTCCGCTGCGACGTCTTTTATTTCTGCTACGCTTGCGTTAGTTAATAATGTATTAGGCGCGTAATTTACAAGGGGTGTTACAAAAGTGGTATCAGAGCGGAGGAGTACCGCTCTGATGACGGAATTAAAAGATAGTGAGCATAGGATATACCTTTGGGAATACGGGAAACATGTGTGAGGATCAAGACCTAATGAGGTCTTAGGATTAAGCGATTAACGCTAGAATTATTCCTAGAAAACGAGCTAGTATACTTGAACACGTGATGCAATACGGTAAATACCGAGTAAATGATACGACTTCTGGACTTACAGATGTTGACTAAAGGTAGAGGCCGACCAGCTGGCAGTACAAGCGGTGGTGTTCCCGAGATTCCAGGCATAGCAGAGGCCTTTGCTGCATTCCTCGCACAAATGGGCACACAGATGACAGGCGGAGCGCCTGCAGGGACCCACCCGCCGCAGCCCAGAGAGAAGAATTGGCTGAAGGCCGTAGCCGACACTCGAGTACTGACTTATTCAGGGAAGCCTAACCCCGCCGTGCTAGAGAACTTCATCACTGAGCACGAGAAGGCATTCGAGGCCTTGCAAGTACCTGCAGCTGAGCAGATTGGTATTGCTGCTTTCCATCTGAAGGAAGCAACTAGCATTTGGTGGCGGTTGGTGAAGGACCACCACTTGGCCTTGCCCGGCTTCACATGGACTTCCTTTGTGGCGTTGTTGAGATCGAAGTACTACCCCGCACATCTGATGGAGAAGAAGCATCGGGAGTTCGAGGCTTTGACCCAGGGAAGCATGTCTTTTGATGAGTACTATGCCAAGCTCATTGGCCTGCTGAATTTTATCCCGGGAGTAGACTACTTTGATAGAGTCAAGATTGAGAGGTTCCGGGGCAGACTTCTCTTTCGTATCCAGACAGCCATGAGTGCCAACCTCTACACTACCCTTCAGGTACGAGGAAGTGTAACCTTAATGTCTACCTAAACAAGTCACCCAATTACTTGGAGACCTAACTGTGAAATTTCAGGACTGCTATGATGCTGCCTCGAGGACGGAGTTGGTACTCCAGACTCGGAATGAGATCCTTGGTAAGAAGAAGAGGAAGAATGCTGAGAGCGAGTCTGTGGTTGGAGGAGCATCTCAGGCGGGGGTAGGAAGAAGGAGAAGTAAGAAAACACCTCGGTTAATTATAATGTTATGTTTAATTTGTTTGTAATGATTGCTGACCCGAAACCTGTAACAGGAAGTTCTTCACTAAGAAGAAGGGACAATCGAGTCACCAGGGCAGAAGGCCAAGGAGCATGTCCCTCGGTTGACAACCCCACCTATTGATGCACAGCCCTTGAGATCGGCACCTCCTAAGGGTAAGTATACCTGCCTCTTATCTCTAATTGTAAACCCTTATCTCCTAAACCATATCCTTACTGATTGATGTTGTGTTATGAATAGGTATCGGCCGACCCCAGCGCCATTACTACTGCAAGCGCTGTGGGAAGGACCACCCGGGCGTGGACTGTAGCGGGCAGAAGGTGGAGTGCCGCTACGCTACTACAAGAAGGAGGGGCATAGAGACTTTGAGTGCTATGTGAATCCAACAGCAGAAACTACAATGCGTCCCGAGCATCTCAGAAGACCTCAGCTGGAGGATCTAGAGCTTCTCAGCCCACTCACCTTAGCTGGACTTTGACTAATACTAGATACCAGAAGGGGAAGGGAGTGGCTCAGGGTCAAGCGACCCTCAATTCTGCGGGAGCCTCAGGCGCTGAGGCTAGTGCTCAACGCACTCTAGGTAATTCTAAAGCCCGAAAGTGATTGTGTGAAAAGCATGTTTGTGTGTTAAACGCTTTGATACCATGCTATGTGAATCAAGTCAACTTAGTAGAAAACTTATATTAGGGTAGTTTCCAAATTTAGGTAGTTTCGATATTTGCTACCCCATACCATCAAGACCGAGGTCACCTTTGCACACCGACGAAGAACGGGAGTATCCATATGGGAAATGCCATGTCATTCAACCGGGCATGATTCTAATCAAGGAGTTCTTGACCCTCGACGAACAAGCTAACATCATAGATGAGTGTAGAACCATGGGTAGAGGGTTAGAAGGCTTTTACATTCCAGGTTATGCTAGTGGGTCAAAGATAAAATTGCAAATGATGTGCTTAGGTAGAGATTGGGATCCACAAACGCGGACCTATCAAGAGGTTAGAAAACTAGATGGGGAGAGAGTTCCTAGGATACCTAAGAGTTTTAGGACCCTGGTGAAGAAGGCGATGGAGACTGCGCAGTAGCTGGAAGAAGATCCAATCCCCAACATTGAAGCCGACACCTGCATTGTGAACTTCTATGAGAAAGGGGGACGATTGGGATTGCACCAGGACCGGGATGAGTCACCCGAGTCCATTTCCAAGGGGATCTCAGTAGTATCGTTCTCCATTGGAGATGAAGCAGAATTTCTATATGGTGACCAGAAGAGAATGGACTTAGCACACAAGCTGGTCTTGAAGTTAGGAGATGTATTGATTTTTGGAGGAGATTCAAGACTAGTATACCACGGGATCAAGCGGATCAAGTTGAACACCGCACCACCAGCCTTAGTTAATGCTACCCATATCCGACCGGGACGTTTGAGTTTGACCTTTAGAGAGTTTTGATGTAATGATGCAAGTTATGAGTTATGTATGCAAGCATGATGCAATGTTTGATGGTTTAATAAAAGTGACATCTTGGAGTTCTTTTGAATATATGTTTCAACGTCGTTCTCATACCCATTTCCTTAATCCAGGCCATGACCCCGAGAAGGGAGGTACCCTCAATATCCTCAATATGACCCAGTCCAAGGAGTTTGACAATGTTATTACGGGTAAGGCTCATAACAAATCAACAATTCCCACTTAAGAAATTCTAGACTACGAAGCTAATATTAACTACAACCTCAGGTACCTTCCCTGTAAACAATACCGATGCATCGATCCTATTCGACACAGGGGCAACCCACTCTTTTGTATCCTCTTCCTTCGCAACGAAGTTAGGGTTGACCCCAGAGCCACTCTCAGATTTCTCAGTTGCACTACCATCGAAGGAGAAAGTGGCATGCACGGGACACTACACCGACCTACAGATCAGCATACGGGGCGAGACCTTTCCAGCCGATCTGATAGAGGTCAGAGGGTTAGGCTTCGTCATCATCCTTGGTATGGATTGGCTGTAGAAGCACAAGAGCATATTACATTGTGCTGAGCACATATTATTACTCAGAAGCCCAAGTGGCAAGACAGTCTCCTACCGCAGTGTTCCTAAAGAACCGACCTTCAAGTTAGTATCCGCCTTGACCTTGATGAAGGAGGTGAGGAAGAGACAACCAGCTTATCTATGCTACGTCCAGGATTTGAGCCATGAGGAGCAGATAGAGTTGGACATCCTCATAGTGTCTGACTTCCCTAATCTGTTTCCTGAGGAGTTGTCAGGCATGCAGCCTGTGCGAGAGGTGGAGTTCTCCATCGACTTAGTACCGGGGACGGGGCCTATAGCTAAGGCGCCCTACCGGATGGCTCCAGCCGAGATGAGAGAGTTGAAGGTTCAGCTTGAGGACTTGCTGGTCAAGGGCTTTATCAGACCGAGTGTGTCTCCATGGGGAGCACCAGTACTATTTATGAAGAAGAAAGATGACAGTATGCGACTTGCATTGACTATAGTGAGTTAAATGCAGTTTTTGTGAAGAACAAGTATCCTCTTCCATGCATCGACAACCTATTTGATCAGTTGAGGGAGAGCTTCAGTATTCTCGAAGATAGATCTCAGATCGGGATACCACCCAGATACGGATAACAGAGGGGGACATTGAGAAGACGGCTATCCGGACACGCTATGGGCATTATGAGTTCACTGTGATGCCTTTCGGATTGTCGAATGCCCCAGCTATTTTCATGGACCTCATGAACCGCCTATTCAGAGAGCAGTTAGATACCTCAGTGGTAGTGTTCATCAACGACATTCTGATCTACTCTAAGACCAAGGAGGACCACGAGATACACTTGAGACGGGTTTTGGAGATCATGAGAGAGAATCAGCTCTACACCAAGCTCTCGAAGTGTGAGTTTTGGCTGGATAGTGTGGCATTCCTTGGGCATATCATTTCAGCCAGTGGCATATCTGTTGACCCGGCAAAGATTGAGGCGGTCAAGACTTGGCCAAGACCAAAGACAATCACTGATATCCGTAGTTTCTTAGGTTTGGCCGGCTACTACAGGAGATTCGTACAGGATTTCTCTAAAGTAGCAAAACCCATGACAAATTGATGAAGAAGGATGCGCTGTTTATATGGACTGATGATTGTGAGCATTCTTTTCAAACACTGAAGGACCTACTAACGTCGGCACCCATACTGACTATCCCTGAAGGGACCGACGGGTTCGAGGTGTATTGTGATGCATCAGGCACGGGGCTAGGGTGTGTACTCATGCAGCATGGCAAAGTTGTTGTTTATGCTTCCTGCCAGCTAAAGAAGCATGAAGAAGAAAACTACCCGACACATGATTTAGAGTTAGGCGCAGTGGTGTTTGCATTGAAGATTTGGCGTCACTACCTATATGGTGTCACAGTAACAATCTACTCCGACCATAAGAGCCTTCAACACCTCTTCACACAGAAGGAGCTGAACATGAGACAGAGGCGATGGGTCGAGTTTCTGAAAGACTACGACATCGACCTGAAGTACAAGGAGGGCAAGGCTAATGTAGTAGCCGATGCCTTGAGCAGGAGAGCTCACTCCTTATGTGCAATGTCAGCTAGCAGCAGCCTAGTCGACGAAGTACGCTGTGCCCAGGATGGCGACCAGGAAGATTGGTGCAGCCTATGCCCATTCCTTGTTGGAAGTTTGAGGACTTATCCATGGACTTCGTAGTCGGCCTTCCCCCGACTAGGGGAGGTGTGAACACCATTTGGGTTATTGTTGATAGACTGACTAAGGTGGAGAAGTTCATACCCATCAAGGACACCTAGAAGGTCCCGAAGTTAGCGGACATCTTCCAGAGAGAGATTAGGCACCTCGGGGTACCTAAGACTATTGTGTTAGATAGATATTCTTGATTCCTTTCGAGATTCTGGGGGCAAGTTCAGGAGGCATTGGGTACTAGACTGAAGCTGAGTACTGCCTTTCACCCATAGACGGACGGTCAAAGTGAAAGAACCATCTAGACCCTAAAGGACATGCTGAGAGCATGTGCCTTGGACTTCCAGGACAGGTGGATAGATCGACTACATTTGATTGAGTTTGCCTACAACAAAACTACCACGCATCCATTCAGATGCCGCCATTTCAGGCGTTGTATGGGGACCATGTAGGACACCTCTCTGCTGGGACGAGGCCAGCGAGAATATCTACTTGGGCCCTGACTACCTTGAGCAAGTAAAGGAAGATGTCTTGCAGATCTGACAGAACATGAAGGCTGCCCAGGACAGACAAAAGTCTTATACTGATGTCAGAAGGAGAGATCTCGAGTTTGTAGTAGGCGACTGAGTCTTCCTTCGAGTTTCTCCTATGAAGGGCATTTTTAGATTTGGGCAGAAGGGCAGGCTTAGCCCTAAGTACGTGGGTCCTTACCTTATCACGGAGCGAGTGAGCCCATTAGCTTACAGGTTAGATTTACCTGCTGAGCTTGGGAGAGTGCATGACGTGTAACACCCCATCCAAACAACATACACACATAACAACAAACTGCAGCGGAAAACAAACTTCAACGCATACTTAACTTCTTGGTGTTACACGCCGTTAACCACCCACGTGGCTAACAAGGCTAATACATATACATTGTACCGGTCTAATGGGCTAAATTCCCGAGCGACTACACATTACTATCCCTTTCCATTAACAACAACAACAACATACACCTTTCAACTGTACCAAGTATTCACAAACTGATGCCGATAACAGTTTCGGTCTTACTACGCCTACTGTATATATACACTTAGATGATTACCCATGTACAACGACTACCCGTCCTACTCTCGAACGGCTTCCAGCTCTCTGCACCTGAAACAGGAAAAGAAAAGAAGAGAAAGGGGTGCCCCCAAGGGGCTCAGCACCTTTGCTGGTATGGTAATCCCGCAGCCCACATGCTACCGGCCACGCACAACTAATTGTCGTCTTAGCATGCAATAGATTATTTTAAATCATGCATGCAACTGTAAACACACAACACATAATCATTTCGCCTCAACGGGCTCAACAAACGGATAATATATCCTTACTTGATAAGTCACTCATGGTATTCATTATCCCTAGAGTGTTCCTCCTCTAATGGAGCTACTTCCTTAATAGACGACACTTACCCTTAAATCGGGTTATCCTTAAACGCCTCTTGTCACAAACTGGGCTTCATTTCCATGATCCACACACTCCATATCTTACAACATATCACATTCCTCACATAACAAAATCATAACAACATTTTTCTCGTTTCGACGTACACATGATAACATCGCATTCATTTTAAACATCTAACGTATACATATCATAGCATAGCAAGGGAAATTGCCTAGCACAATAACAACACAAAACACCATAAGATCGGTTCACACAAGGAACCTTCCACCATAGTTAGTATACATAGTGAGCCTAGAGATTATTGCCAATCTCATGCTAAGCTCGTTAACAACCTCGTTACCGTCCAGTTATATCGAACGGTTAACTTAAACCCAAGGTGTGTCGGGATATAGTAATCCCAAGCACACCGAAATAACATTTGTATGCCCCTGTGGCCCGACGTGAGTCAGTAAACTAGCTTTGGATAAGCTAAGGGAAGGTCGAAACCAAATTGGAATACAACCTATACATACACCAAGAGAGCCGAACCGGATGTGACATCGACTCCCGTCCTCACACGCGTGGCCGGAACAACCGGACTCCTCACCCCCCCGTTAGTACATATATACTTATAAATAAGTAGTTAGAGATCCATTATGGAGCCTACCACATCCACACACCATACGGTATCATAACCGAGTTAAGCACACAAGGGAGGTTCACACACTTGCATACAACAACAATATCCGACTAACTCACACATAGCCGTGGTTAGAACGTTCCCAAGGTTTGGGTCGTTAACTCTGAATACCGATCTCTCACGTGTTCCTAGTTCTAGTTAGCTAAGGTTCAACACTTATTTGAGGTTAAACGGTATCGGAGACCAGATGCGCCACATAAATAAATTACTATAAACTCATTACATGTTTTAATCTTACAAGGTGGCAAACACTCAGAAAAAACACATTGGCATACAAGCCGGTGTAATCCGGTAGGACACAGGTTGCAAGAAAACCATACCTGTCACCGGAGTCCACTTTATCATGTCCACTTATGTTCCTCGAGCAATTCTCGAACAACTGATAACATTACATGTATTTTTATTAACATCGGGGTAACATAATTGTTTTAAGTCTAATGCTTATAACTTTCCCGTTAACTTAGTTAAATAAACGGGACATTGGGGTAACGTGGGTGGACGCGCACAGGGGAAGACAACGGGGCACCCACGGAAGGGCAGGAAAACGCACCGAAACAGAGGCCGGAACAAGCGTAGAAAGCAGGACCGAGCAAGCCCCAAGGACAGAGCAGGGGGAGAACCAAAACAACAGGTTCCGACCGACCTTACCGACCGACCTTGCACAAGGTCGGTCCATTCTAGAACACATTACCGTCAAAATTTTCTACTCCGACCAACCTTGTAAGTTCGGTCGCATGTTCGGTCGATTCCAGAAACTTAATCCGTACAGAAAATACAAGCCCGACCGACCTTGCAAGTCCGGTCCCCAAGGTCGGTCCATTCCAGAAACTAATTCTCGCAGGGTAAACTGGGCTCGACCGACCTTGGCAAGTTCGGTCGCAAGGTCGGTCTGCCCCAGACCTTTATTTCCCATTGCCCATTTAACTCCAAACTTCACCTCAAATATCCTAATATGTTCTAACATCATTTGGCACCTTTAATCCCTCATATAACATCCAATAAACTCATTTTATAACTCCTTAAACACTTACTCCCTTCTTACCATTTTCATACCTTAAACAACATTTTTAGAGTGGTCCGGGACTTGGTCCTTACCTTAAGTCCCGGACCAATACTTACAGAGATCCTCGGCTATTTTTAATAGGGTGGTCCGGGACCTTGTACTCACCCCAAGTCCCGGACCAAGACAGTTTTCCAACTCTCGGCCTGTTTTTCATGTATGGTCCGGGACATCTCCCAATACCTAAGTCCCGGACCTCTGTAACAGAATCCCAAATTTGACAATTTCAAGTCTTGTTTCATCTATTCTCTTCATCCACAGATTACCCAAACTTCATACATGAACTTAGGCATATTCTAATACCCAAAATATCACTTTGATTCACCTTTAAACATTGTCCAATTTGTCACTCATTTTTCTTATAAATCTCTTAACACTTCCTAGTTCACCAAAACTCATTTAAAACACTTTGAACTCCTTATACATTTTCCAAATTTTGCCATAACTTCTCTTGTATATTCTCACATCCAAACACTTAGGTTTTACCTTATTTCATTCAAGAACACCTAAAATCCATCAAACACATTTTATACTCAAGACTTCACCAAATTTACACTACATCACAATATAGTGCACAATTTAAATTGCTTGGCACTTAGGCCCTTAAATAACATGGCTCTTAGGCCCTTAAATTGCAATAACCATAAACACTGAATTTCCCACATAAATAATGCCTTTAACCTGCAAATACACCCAACAATACATATGTTCTTTTACTAGTCTCCTTGAGAACACTTTACTAAGTCATTCACCATTGGCTCCTTAGATCATTTTAACAAGCAATATAAGCTCACTTCTCCTAAGGCATTATACCACATTAGGTTAGTATATTTACTTTTTTCCACACAACTTCTTTCTTGTTTCCTTATAAAACCGGTAAGGTATTTGATTCCTTGTCAACTTGTAACACCCCATCCAACAACAAACACATAACAACAATCTGCAGCGGAATACACACCTCATTAAATAACTTAATTCGTTGGTGTTACACGCCGTTAACCACCCACGTGGCTAACAAGGCTAATCCATATACATTGTACCGGTCTGATGGGCTAAATTCCCGAGCACTACACAATACAATCCTTATTCTATTTCCAACAATTATTATACACAAACACTCCCACTGTACTGAGTATTTACAAACTAATGCCGATAACAACTTCGGTCTTACTACACCTACTGTATATATTTAACTTACATGATTACCCATGTACAACGACTACCCCGTCCTACTCTCGAACGGCTTCCAGCTCTCTGTACCTGAAATAGGAAAAGAAGAGAAAGGGTGGCCCCCAAGGGGCTCAGCCACCTTTGCTGGTATGGTAATCCCGCAGCCCACATGCTACCGGGCCACGCACAACTAATTGTCGTCTTAGCATGCGATTGATTATATTTAAATCATGCATGCAGCTGTAAACACACAACACAAAACATTTCGCCTCAATGGGCTCAACAACGGATAATACATCCTTACTTGATGAGTCACTCATGGTATTCATTATCCCTAGAGTGTTCCTCCTCTAACGGAGCTACTTCCTTAATAGACGACACTTACCCTTAAATCGGGTTATCCTTAAACGCCTCCTGTCACAAACTGGGATTCATTTCCATGATCCACACACTCCATATCTTACAACATATCACATTCCTCCCATAACAAAACATAACAACACTTTTCTTGTTTCGACGTACACATGATAACATCGAATTCATTTTAAACATCTAACGTATACATATCATAGCATAGCAAGGGAAATTGCCTAGCACAATAACAACACAAGACACCATAAGATCGGTTCACACAAGGAACCTTCCACCATAGTTAGTATACATAGTGAGCCTAGAGATTATTGCCAATCTCATGCTAAGCTCGTTACCATCCTCGTTACCGTCCAGTTATATCGAACGGTTAACTTAAACCCAAGGTGTGTCGGATATAGTAATCCCAAGCACACCGAAATAACATTCGTATGCCCCTGTGGCCCGACGTGAGTCAGTAACTAGCTTTGGATAAGCTAAGGGAAGGTAGAAACCAAATTGGAATACAACCTATACATACACCAAGAGAGCCGAACCGGATATGACATCGACTCCCGTCCTCACACGCGTGGCCGGAACATACCGGACTCCTCACCCCCCATTAGCACATATATACTTATAAATAAGTAGTTAGAGATCCATTATGGGGCCTATCACATCCACACACCATACGGTATCATAACCGAGTTAAGCACACAGGGGAGGTTCACACACCTGCATACAACAACAATATCCAACTAACTCACACATAGCCGTGGTTAGAACGTTCCCAAGGTTTGGGTCGTTAACTCCGAATACCGATCTCTCACGTGTTCCTAGTTCTGGTTAGTTAAGGTTTAACACTTATTTGAGGTTAAACGGTATCGGAGATTAAAAGCGCCACATAAATGAATTACTATAAACTCATTACATGTTTTTATCTTACAAGGTGGCAAACACTCAGCAAAAACACATTGGCATACAAGCCGGTGTAATCCGGTAGGACACAGGTTGCAAGAAAACCATACCTGTCACCGGGGTCCACTCTACCATGTCACTTATGTTCCTCGAACAATTCTCGAACAACTGGTACATTAAAGTTACCTTCATTAACATCGGGTAATATGTTTGTGTAACGTCAAATGACCATGATTAACCCCGTTAACTAGTTAAACATCTTTACATTTTAACTTGTTTCACTCTTCCATTTTTCCTTCAACTTTTCACCACCAAATTGTCATTATAACTCACCTAACATGTCCTATATAACCTTATAATATCATTACTAACTTATCCTTATCTTAGACATCATTTAATAAGCTAAAACCATGTTTTTATAGTGGTCCGGGACTTGGTCCCTAACTTAAGACCCGGACCAGAAGCAAACTCCACTCTCGGCCTTTAAAATGGGGTGGTCCGGGACCTTATACAAGGCCTAAGTCCCGGACCACATCCTTAAGTGACTCTCGACCTGTTTTTCACCCCTGGTCCGGGACATGAACCATGACTTAGGTCCCGGACCAAACCTACAAATTGTTAAAATGTCATTTTTCAAACCTTGTTGCATTATTTCTCCACCTCCGTTAATTATATAAACTTACCAAATGTTCCTAGTATATTCTAATGTCTAAATATCATCTTAAACACACCTAAATCCATGTTTCACTTGTTACTCAATTTCCACCCAAAATCCCATAACACTTGTAACATTTACATTTGGTTTCCTAAGGGGTGTTTCACCTAAATGACCACCATACCAAAATGTTTTCTCACCATCACAACATCATCTCCCAAGCATCTCCTCTTACAAAACAAATCTTCTTTTTCACACCTTCTCGAATTCCTTTCTCAAAACCTTACCTAAACATCATTCTCTCCTTATTCATCAACATTACCTAAACCTTAAACAAACTTCTCCAAGACTTTAATACATCCTAAAAACACTCATTGGATTTCTAGAACTTCCAAGACAATGCCTAAATCCTTATAGCACCTTAGAACACCTTAATGCATGTTTTCTTCCTTAGTGAAGCATGTATCCATTCCTAACCATTCATAGTTCACCCAAGTTCATTTAAGCACTTAAAACTCCTTATACATTTTACAAATTTTGCCATAGGTTCTCTTAGCACATCATCATTCCTAAGCTCATAGTTTTCACCATTAAACACTCAAGAACACCTAAATCCATCAAGAACACCATCACACACAAGACTTCACCCAATTTACGCTACATCACAATATAGTGCACAATTTAAGTTGCTTGGCACTTAGGCCCTTAAATAACATGGCTCTTAGGCCCTTAAATTGCATAAATCTTAAACACTGAATTTCCCACATAATAATGCCTTTGACCTGCAAATACACCCAACATTACATATGTCCTCTTACTAGTCTCCTTGAGAACTTTTCACTAAGTCCTTACCATTAGCTCTTTAGGTAGTTTTAACAAGCATTATAAGCTCATTTCTCCTAAGGCATTAAACCACATTGAGATAGCATATTTACCTCTTTTCCACCCAAACTTCTTTCTTGTTTCCTTACAAAACCGGTAAGGCATTTGGTTCCTTGTCAACTACTAAACAATATACAAACATTGAAATGAGTATACAAGCTTTATGCTTCATCTCATTGTAAACCCTAGGTTTACATATATTATCTTAAGGTATTAAGATGATTGTTTTACCTTGGAATGGAAAGAGAGCTTGAATATATATCAAGAGAGGACTCCACCAAGCCCTTGGAAGATTCAAATGAAGCTAAAACAAAGCAACACAATGAGCACTATTAATGGTGATTTTCGGACACCACACAAACATGAAGGAAATGTCATTTTTCTTTGAGTTTTCTTACCTAGAAGCAAAGGAGAACAACAATATGTGAAAAGGTGAGCTCAAGCTCCTCCCATGGTGATTCCTCTTGGCACCGAAATGGAGCTCTTGCAATTTTGAAAGGATAGAATTGAAGAGCTTGATGAGAGAAGAGATGGTGGTCTTAGAATTTAATTTGGCCAAATGAGCTAGGAGATACAAGTGGTCAAAGATGGAAAACAATGGTGGTGTTGGTGTTGCTGTAGCAGTCCGTAAAAGAGAGCATGGAGGGAGGATGGGACTGGGAATTGAGAAGGGAAAGAAGAGAATGAAGATAAGTTCTAGTTTTGAAGATATTTGTGCTTATAAAGCAAATAGTACATTAGTTAGTCATTTCTTTATTTCTTAACATGTTAACAAGGGTGGTGAGTCACCACACCTTTAAAAACCGGCCCCCAATAGTACTTAGGGTGTTTTAGTCTTTATTTGTCAATTTAACTACTTATGATAACATATGTTACAAAACTAGCTTATAAAAATCACTATTCACAAAAACAAGGCACATAGAAGTGAAATTTTTGATTTCCCATTGATATAGCCACCCAAATGTGATACTCTATATAGTACACATATATTTAAGAGTAATGGTGGACATTTAGCCACTCAAAACTCATTTACAAGACAATTTTTCAAAACGTGCTTTAAGACTCCTTAAAGCACATTTGTGTTCTAACTTGTTTTCAAGCTTGGTTTTCTTTAGTAATTGATTTAATATGTTCATTAACATATTATAAGGTATAGGTATGACCATTAGGTCTTATACAAATTTATCCCAAGCTTAGAGCACATTTTAGCCCATATTGACCTTAAGGTGTTTATTTATGTTTTGTTTGGTTTCATTGTCTACCAAGGTTTCCTAAGGACTTAATTAGCCTTATAAAGTCATAATTAAATATTATCAAGTCTTGGTAGGCTCTTTGGGTCCTAACCAAGTTCACTCCAAGCTTAGAGTATGTTTTTGCTCACACCGTGTCTTAGTGTTTTATTGTGTTTTAACTATGGTTTAAACTATACACTGATGTTCCTAAGGCACTTTTTGGCCTTTAGATAACATATTAAACATTTAAACAACATACCAAGGTTTGGGGTATTTCACAACTACTAAACAATATACAAGCAATGAAATGAGTATACAAGCTTCAAGCTTAAACTCATTGTAAACCCTAGGTTTACGTTGTTTCAAAAACATTAATGTAGTTGTTTTACCTTGATCTTTGAAGAGAGTTTGAATATCTATGAAGAGAGGACTCCACCTAGTCCTTGAAAGATTCAAATGGAGCTAGAACAAAGCAACAAAATGAGCACCATTAATGGTGATTTTCGGACATCACACCAACATGAAGGAAATGACATTTTTCTTTGAGTTTCCTTACCTTGGAGCAAAGGAGAACAATAATATGTGAAAAGGTGAGCTCAAGCTCCTCCCATGGAGATTCCTCTTGGCACCAAATGGAGCTCTTGGAATTTTGGAAGGATAGAATTGAAGAGCTTGATGAGACAAAGAGAATGGTGGTGTTTGTTTTTGATTTGGTTAAGTGAGCTAGGAAATATTGGCAATGGAAGATGGCATTTGATGCTGTTGCTGTAGCATCACCGTGAGAACAGAAAGAAGAGAGGTAGAAGAGAGCTTAGAGGCGTGTGAAATGAAGGAGGAAGGGAGAAATGAAGATAAGTTCTACTTTTAGAAGATATTAAGTAGTATAGTAGAATAGTACTTTACTTTATAAGCTTTACTTTACTTATTTGATTTCTTTGCATATTGGTGACTCACACCTTGAAAAACCGGCCCCCATATAGTTAGAAGGGTATAATAGTCTTTGTTGACCAATTTAATTACTTATAACAATATATGTTACAAACTAGCTTATAAAAGTTACTATTCATGAAAACAAGGCACATTGTTGTGAAATTTTGATTTCCCATTGATATAGACTTCCAAATGTGATACTATATAGTACACATGTTAATTAAAGAGTAATGATGGACATTTAGCCATTCAAAACTCATTTACAAGACAATTTTTCAAAAACGTGCTTTAAGACTCCTTAAAGCACTTTTTGTGTTTTAACTTGTTTTCAAGCTTGGTTTTCTTTGGTAATTGATTTAATATGTTCATTAACATATTTATAAGGTATAGGTATGACCATTAGGTCTTTTACTAATTTATCCCAAGCTTAGAGCACATTTTAGCCCATATTAACTTTAAGGTATTTATTTATGTTTTGTTTGGTTTTATTGTCTACCAAGGTTTCCTAAGGACTTAATTAGCCTTATAAAATCATAATTAAATATTATCAAGTCTTGGTAGGCTCCTTGGGTTCCAACCAAGTCCACTCAAGCTTAGAGCATGTTTTTTGCTCAAACCGTGTCTTAGTGTTTTATTTTGTTTTACCATGGTTTAAATGGTTCATTGATGTTTCTAAGGCACTTTTTAGCCTTTTAATACCATAGGTTAACATTTACACAACATACCAAGGTTTGGGGTATTTCAATCTACCCCCCTTAAAAGAACTTCGTCCTCGAAGTTCACATTTCCTCGCATCATTGGATTAGAATACGGGAATTACTTTCGAAATTAACTTCCATTACCAACCATCCTTTACATCCAACCTCGGACTTAACGGTCCGGGCAACATATCCACATTATACATAACCATATCGTAACATACTTACATGATAACCTCGGACTCACGGTCCGGGTACCTTAATAACATTACACTTACATACCACCCTCAGACTCTCAGGTCTGGGTAACAATACAACAGTTAGACTCATAGGTCTGAATAACATAACACTTTCGAAACTACCACATTAGGACTCAAGGTCTAAAATAATATTTCTTACTCATACCACACAACATGTCTTAGCATGTATAACAAACAGAAATACCTTTTCCATCTCTCCATGGGCTCCAGTCCCATGTTGAGTACATATACACTGTGATCCCGCAGAACCCGGTCGCGATGGACACCTTCTGGTCCCCGTTTCTTTGGGAGGTCAAAATAATCACATACATTTTTAACATATATACTTCTCATGTCACCGGTCCGAAGACAAAGGCTCATGCGTCCTCAGCTCGTGAGCAAGTACTACAAAAATATTCTTTACTAGGTTAAGTATAAGAGAATCCTTTATTCAAAATATTAATCGATTGTTTGAAAACACCAATTGAAAATCCTTTTGAAAACACAACACAACTCCAAGTCCAACTTATGCTCTTTGCTTCTTTTCTTAGCGTGGTTATTTGTGACCACTTATAGGGAGCTTCAAGAATCATCCAACCCTGATGTGATCAGCATCAGTGTCGAACTATCCTTCCACCCCAATTTGTGTTCGGCTTCCCTTGATCGCATGCAAATCAAGTTCCACCTCCCACTTCATTTTCAAGCATCAATTAAATCACTCATTTCCAATTTTCTATCTTTTAAATCATTCTAGTCATGATCATAACATCTCCAAGGGATAGAACTCCGTCTATCAGTTATTTCCATGCACTTTAATGTTGTTACCTAGGGAATCTTATTCTCACTAGGTTCTATGTCGATTTCACACCCTTTCGTGAATCACTATATAGTATATATATACACATATATTTTATCAAAATACAATACACCGTTTCACATTTATACACTGTCGGGGTTTTGTTCCCCGGGAGTTTCTCTACTCCCCCACACTTGTACTATCACACACAATTGTTAACAAATACACACACTTATCACAATGGTATTCGCATCTTCTGTGCGCAATTACCACAATTAAACGATGAATGAATGCGTATGTTTACATAACACACACACCAATCATCAAAACAAATTATTTTGTGCTATGCACAACATAAATCACGTACATTTGTACGGTAATACACACTAAGTGGTTTTGCGCTCTACCCCCCTTAAAAGGGATTACACCCACGTAATCAATCACTAAACATTGGCTTAAAATGTTCTACCGTCGAAGTGTTTTAACTTTCACGCGGTCGATTATACAATGGATTCTGATTAGTGGATCTTAACCATATTGGCGGTTTAGTCCCTAAACCAAGAATTCTCATTGGAGTTTGCTTTAACTCTTAACTGGTTTCGATTCTGGCCTGTTAGGCTTCTAGGCGTTAATAATTAGCCATTCATTCATGTTCACCATGTACATTCAACACTTGAATCACTGGTTCACTAGTTTCTGCTGCGAAACTCTAATAACTGTAGAGCTTAATTGCCCCTTTTGTTATTCTTACTGTATTGTACATCCCCAATTGTCACCTTCATCTTGGTAACAATGGTTTCTCAACCGACGCGTGGTATCTCTTACCGTTAGCGAATTCGGTGAGTTATAAACTTCCTATCCACTTCCATGACAATTTACTGTGTATACAGCTGTGTATTTCACAATGATTGACTTGTTCCCTTCCGACTTATTGTCGGTTGAGATTGAGCTACTACCTAGTGTGTAGTGCTCTCTCAGCTATTTACAACATTTGGGGTATATTCCATACCGATATTTGGCAGTTAGTGCTACTGTAGTCACTTACTGTTAATCATGTCTCCACATTTGGTTTTGTACAAGTACTCCTTTATTGGTGCGGCCTTGCATTTCCTATGCATCGGCCTTTATAACATTATTCCTCCACAATTAACATGTTTCCAATTCCTAGCTATCCCACTCGATCATTACTGCGCAAGTGCAATACCAAAACACTCAGTCATACAGAGTGCAGAGGCGTAAACTCTTGACAGTAAATCCCTTATGCGATTCGCCATGGAATTCACACTGAGTTCCTCATCACATAGTACCTACCACTGGCTTATTGCCCAGTCTGTTTAACATTGCTCAGCTTGCATCTCTATTAAGTTTAACTCATAACTGGTCTTATCTGCCACATTATTATTCAACAACACTTATACAACGGTCGCTTACTGCGCACCGTGCTTATTGTATAACATAACACTAACTTACATGGTATTTACTGTCACATTATCTTCCACGCATATACTTACATTATTCACACTAGGGTTCGTCATTCATTTGGATGACTACCGAATGCTCTTTGAGCATTGATCATTCGAGTCACAAGCCGGCATTATTCAGCTCGGTGTTTCACTTTATACACACATACTACTAAGCCAACTGCTCTCTTTCAATAATAACATCGTCCATCCTTAACATATTTCTTGAGCTTGGTTCACATAACTACCGCTCCTGCGGTCTCACAATATCGAGAGGTATCCCCACTCTTAATGCAGTGGTTCGTTTACCACTCTATTTACTCATATAACATAAACTTTTGCAGTCAATCTAACTTTCATAACACATTTTATTTGTGGCTTATAAGCCTTACTGCCTTGAGCTGCGCTCATTGTAGGCTGTCCACACATATGTACTTCTCTGTACAACATTACATGGTTTGGATATTATATTGAGCTCCATGACAAGGTCGTTACATTCCGTTTCCTTTCATGGGATGCCCCTTAGGTTTGTCAGTCCGTCTCCTGACAACTTATGTCTAAACTGGGTGTTAGTTTCAACCCTTATGCTTCTGTCATGCATTTCGTGCAACAATTACTGATGCGAACACCCTTTAAGGATTGCTCCTGGGTGTTGCTAAATCATGCCATTACATCTGGTTCACAGTTATTGGTACATTCAGTTAGCCACGCCTTTTTGCGTTCTTAACTGGTTATTATCTTCTTCTGTGAAGATCAACATTTCCTGATAGTGTAGGTACTCATTCTGGGAGTTTCATCCCGTTCATTGCACATTAATGTGTCCACATTAGGCATCTGCTTTGCCATGTACAGGCTGGGTCACCATTCCAGCTATCATGTTTATCCCTGAGGATCCTTAAGTCATATACGATGTCTTTACATTCAGTTAGTGCACTTCGCACCTCCTGACTCTTAAACATTTCCTTGGAAGGAATTCACTAATCCTTTTAATCTCGTTAACTTAACTGAGTTCCTTATCTTCAACCATTCATGGTAATCCTTAGTTCTTGTTTGACTTATACTGCTGACCGTAGTACGAAGTCGACTACTTCCCGTGTTTCGGACTCTACTCGTATACATATGTGGGGTATTATAGTGATACATTACTACTTACCCAACTAACCCATAAGTAGGTCTGTCAGGCCCACAAGCTCCTATCGGAGTGCGGTCGTCCCACATTCCAGTCGGTACACTCGTAGTGTCCGTCACACGCCTAGGTGAAGTATTCTGTTGTCAACTCCCTTATATTGTCCCATGACAATATTCATTCCATGCTTCCCGAACTTAATCGAGGGAAAGTTTATCCATTGTTGTATCTTTATCAACTGCCCTTGGTTTTACTGGTTTGGTTTAAAAGAAGGTTGGAAGAAGTGTTGGTTTGAAAGAAAATTTGGTTTTGAAAAGAAAAGGGTTTGAATAAATCTGGGTTGAAAGAAAAATTCTCATGGTTTTTCAATACCTTCTTGCCTCAACCAAGTCTAGCTTCTTGCTGACTGGTGTACTTACAATTACAGGGGTTAGGCTAACAGGCCCTTCCACTGTTATGACGATCACATTTAACTTTCTAGTACTTTACCAAGTACTTTGTAGTGGTTATAAATTTCCCGAACAGCCCTGTTATAGCAGCACTTGCTATGGCAAGTGCGCCATGCTAACTGGCTATCTGTTTAACACATACCGATTGTGGTATTGTTTTTACCCATATTGTCATCAGTGGCCTTGTTGGCCCTCACTGATCTCACTGTCTTGATAATAACTCCTCTAGGTGACTTCTCACTGTCTTCACATGACGATCGTCAACTAGGGTGTTTCCCATTCTGGGAGACCCCTTTTTCTTAGTATTGTACTCTTTGTAGCCCGTTCCACGTATTTGGGCACTACGTTGTAGTTCCCTTGTCGGTTGGTATACCATTGGTGTATTATTTATCAACTGTGGTCCCGTAGACACTCGTCTCGGGTTTCACTAATCCACTTCTTGCCTGTTGCACGGTCGGTGCGTTGCAAGCTGGTTATCCTCGACTGCTCGGCATGTCGACCCAGGTTGCCGGAAATTCTATTCTTCTATACACTGATTCTTCACTCTTCGCTATGAAATGCGGTTAACACTGTTTAGATGGGAACCGTCTCCGGGATTCCCAGTTTTCGGGATCAACCGTATGACAGGTTCTCCGTACCTTTAGAGGTATTTAATAACAGCCAGATCGGGTATTTCCGAGTAAGAGTGGACTTCCATCTCTCTGGCGTTGTTTCCCAAGTTATAAAACAGGGATTGTGGAGGGCGGGAAGGATATAGTAGGTTTCCAGTAGTCACTGGTAGTTCCTAACTAGCGTATCTCTCACGCTATCACTCAACCCTTAACCCAAAGCACTAAATTCCTAACTCGGTACTTCCTAAGCTCGGTAATTCAGTCATCAGAGCGATACTTCGCTCTGATACCACTTTTTGTAACACCCCATCCAAACAACATACACACTTAACAACAAACTGCAGCGGAAAACAAACTTCAACGCATACTTAACTTCTTGGTGTTACACGCCGTTAACCACCCACGTGGCTAACAAGGCTAATACATATACATTGTACCGGTCTGATGGGCTAAATTCCTGAGCGACTACACATTACTATCCCTTTCCATTAACAACAACAACAACATACACCTTTCAACTGTACCGAGTATTCACAAACTGATGCCGATAACAGTTTCGGTCTTACTACGCCTACTGTATATATACACTTAGATGATTACCCATGTACAACGACTACCCGTCCTACTCTCGAACGGCTTCCAGCTCTCTGCACCTGAAACAGGAAAAGAAGAGAAAGGGTGGCCCCCAAGGGGCTCAGCACCTTTGCTGGTATGGTAATCCCGCAGCCCACATGCTACCGGGCCACGCACAACTAATTGTCGTCTTAGCATGCGATTGATTATTTTTAAATCATGCATGCAACTGTAAACACACAACACATAATCATTTCGCCTCAACGGGCTCAACAAACGGATAATATATCCTTACTTGATAAGTCACTCATGGTATTCATTATCCCTAGAGTGTTCCTCCTCTAATGGAGCTACTTCCTTAATAGACGACACTTACCCTTAAATCGGGTTATCCTTAAACGCCTCTTTGTCACAAACTGGGCTTCATTTCCATGATCCACACACTCCATATCTTACAACATATCACATTCCTCACATAACAAATCATAACAACATTTTTCTCGTTTCGACGTACACATGATAACATCGCATTCATTTTAAACATCTAACGTATACATATCATAGCATAGCAAGAGAAATTGCCTAGCACAATAACAACACAAAACACCATAAGATCGGTTCACACAAGGAACCTTCCACCATAGTTAGTATACATAGTGAGCCTAGAGATTATTGCCAATCTCATGCTAAGCTCGTTAACAACCTCGTTACCGTCCAGTTATATCGAACGGTTAACTTAAACCCAAGGTGTGTCGGATATAGTAATCCCAAGCACACTGAAATAACATTTGTATGCCCCTGTGGCCCGACGTGAAACAGTAAACTAGCTTTGGATAAGCTAAGGGAAGGTCGAAACCAAATTGGAATACAACCTATACATACACCAAGAGAGCCGAACCGGATGTGACATCGACTCCCGTCCTCACACGCGTGGCCGGAACAACCGGACTCCTCACCCCCCTTAGTACATATATACTTATAAATAAGTAGTTAGAGATCCATTATGGAGCCTACCACATCCACACACCATACGGTATCATAACCGAGTTAAGCACACAAGGGAGGTTCACACACTTGCATACAACAATAATATCCAACTAACTCACACATAGCCGTGGTTAGAACGTTCCCAAGGTTTGGGTCGTTAACTCCGAATACCGATCTCTCACGTGTTCCTAGTTCTAGTTAGCTAAGGTTCAACACTTATTTGAGGTTAAACGGTATCGAGACCAGATGCGCCACATAAATAAATTACTATAAATCATTACATGTTTTAATCTTACAAGGTGGCAAACACTCAGAAAAACACATTGGCATACAAGCCGGTGTAATCCGGTAGGACACAGGTTGCAAGAAAACCATACCTGTCACCGGAGTCCACTTTATCATGTCCACTTATGTTCCTCGAGCAATTCTCGAACAACTGATAACATTACATGTATTTTTATTATCATCGGGGTAACATAATTGTTTTAAGTCTAATGCTTATAACTTTCCCGTTAACTTAGTTAAATAACTTGACATTTTTAACTTGTTTTACTCTCACATTTTAATACAACTTTTCACCCACTTAATTGTCATTAAAACTCACCTAACATGTCCTTAACAACTTTATAACATTATTACCTATCAATCCCCATCATTACATATCATTTTATAACCATAAACAACATTTTTGGTCCGACCGACCTTACCGACCGACCTTGCACAAGGTCGGTCCATTCCAGAACACATTACCGTCAAAATTTTCTACTCCGACCGACCTTGTAAGTTCGGTCGCATGTTCGGTCGATTCCAGAAACTTAATCCGTACAGAAAATACAAGCCCGACCGACCTTGCAAGTCCGGTCTCCAAGGTCGGTCCATTCCAGAAACTAATTCTCGCAGGGTAAACTGGGCTTGACCGACCTTGGCAAGTTCGGTCGCAAGGTCGGTCTGCCCCAGACCTTTATTTCCCATTGCCCATTTAACTCCAAACTTCACCTCAAATATCCTAATATGTTCTAACATCATTTGGCACCTTTAATCCCTCATATAACATCCAATAAACTCATTTTATAACTCCTTAAACACTTACTCCCTTCTTACCATTTTCATACCTTAAACAACATTTTTAGAGTGGTCCGGGACTTGGTCCTTACCTTAAGTCCCGGACCAATACTTACAGAGATCCTCGGCTATTTTTAATAGGGTGGTCCGGGACCTTGTACTCACCCCAAGTCCCGGACCAAGACAGTTTTCCAACTCTCGGCCTGTTTTTCATGTATGGTCCGGGACATCTCCCAATACCTAAGTCCCGGACCTCTGTAACAGAATCCCAAATTTGACAATTTCAAGTCTTGTTTCATCTATTCTCTTCATCCACAGATTACCCAAACTTCATACATGAACTTAGGCATATTCTAATACCCAAAATATCACTTTGATTCACCTTTAAACATTGTCCAATTTGTCACTCATTTTTCTTATAAATCTCTTAACACTTCCTAGTTCACCAAAACTCATTTAAAACACTTTGAACTCCTTATACATTTTCCAAATTTTGCCATAACTTCTCTTGTATATTCTCACATCCAAACACTTAGGTTTTTACCTTATTTCATTCAAGAACACCTAAAATCCATCAAACACATTTTATACTCAAGACTTCACCAAATTTACACTACATCACAATATAGTGCACAATTTAAATTGCTTGGCACTTAGGCCCTTAAATAACATGGCTCTTAGGCCCTTAAATTGCAATAACCATAAACACTGAATTTCCCACATAAATAATGCCTTTGACCTGCAAATACACCCAACAATACATATGTTCTTTTACTAGTCTCCTTGAGAACACTTTACTAAGTCATTCACCATTGGCTCCTTAGATCATTTTAACAAGCAATATAAGCTCACTTCTCCTAAGGCATTATACCACATTAGGTTAGTATATTTACCTTTTTTCCACACAAACTTCTTTCTTGTTTCCTTATAAAACCGGTAAGGTATTTGATTCCTTGTCAACTACTAAACAATATACAAGCAATGGAATGAGTATACAAGCTTCAAGCTTAAACTCATTGTAAACCCTAGGTTTACGTTGTTTCAAAAACATTAATGTAGTTGTTTTACCTTGATCTTTGAAGAGAGTTTGAATATCTATGAAGAGAGGACTCCACCTAGTCCTTGAAAGATTCAAATGGAGCTAGAACAAAGCAACAAAATGAGCACCATTAATGGTGATTTTCGGACATCACACCAACATGAAGGAAATGTCATTTTTCTTTGAGTTTCCTTACCTTGGAGCAAAGGAGAACAATAATATGTGAAAAGGTGAGCTCAAGCTCCTCCCATGGAGATTCCTCTTGGCACCGAAATGGAGCTCTTGGAATTTTGGAAGGATAGAATTGAAGAGCTTGATGAGACAAAGAGAATGGTGGTGTTTTTTTTGATTTGGTTAAGTGAGCTAGGAAATATTGGCAATGGAAGATGGCATTTGGTGCTGTTGCTGTAGCATCACCGTGAGAACAGAAAGAAGAGAGGTAGAAGAGAGCTTAGAGGCGTGTGAAATGAAGGAGGAAGGGAGAAATGAAGATAAGTTCTACTTTTAGAAGATATTAAGTAGTAAAGTAGAATAGTACTTTACTTTATAAGCTTTACTTTACTTATTTGATTTCTTTTGCATATTGGTGACTCACACCTTGAAAAACCGGCCCCCATATAGTTAGAAGGGTATAATAGTCTTTGTTGACCAATTTAATTACTTATAACAATATATGTTACAAACTAGCTTATAAAAGTTACTATTCATGAAAACAAGGCACATTGTTGTGAAATTTTTGATTTCCCATTGATATAGACTTCCAAATGTGATACTATATACACATGTTAATTAAAGAGTAATGATGGACATTTAGCCATTCAAAACTCATTTACAAGACAATTTTTCAAAAACGTGCTTTAAGACTCCTTAAAGCACTTTTTGTGTTTTAACTTGTTTTCAAGCTTGGTTTTCTTTGGTAATTGATTTAATATGTTCATTAACATATTTATAAGGTATAGGTATGACCATTAGGTCTTTTACTAATTTATCCCAAGCTTAGAGCACATTTTAGCCCATATTAACTTTAAGGTATTTATTTATGTTTTGTTTGGTTTTATTGTCTACCAAGGTTTCCTAAGGACATAATTAGCCTTATAAAATCATAATTAAATATTATCAAGTCTTGGTAGGCTCCTTGGGTTCCAACCAAGTCCACTCAAGCTTAGAGCATGTTTTTGCTCAAACCGTGTCTTAGTGTTTTATTTTGTTTTACCATGGTTTAAATGGTTCATTGATGTTTCTAAGGCACTTTTTAGCCTTTTAATACCATAGTTTAACATTTACACAACATACCAAGGTTTGGGGTATTTCATGATGTTTTTCACGTATCTCAGCTGAAGCAATACGTGCCTCACCCCTCACATGTTTTGGAGCCCGAGAGACTCGAGTTAGACCCTACACTTAAATATGAGGAGATTCCGATTTGTATCTTAGACTCCAAGACTAGGGAGACCAGGAACAAGACTATTAAGATGGTCAAGGTTCTGTGGTCGAACCATGAGATCGAGGAGGCGACATGGGAGTTAGAGGACTCCATGTGAGAAAAGTATCCAGCGCTCTTCTCATAGCGGCTGTCTGATACTTTAGGGGTCACAAGACGTAACCCTTTTTAAGGTGGTAGAGCCTCTTGGCGTATTTAGTTGTTTGTGTTGTTTTGTGACATGTATGTGCTTCAAACACTCGTGTTTGTGTTGTTTTGTGAGGTGTATGTGCTTCAAGCACTTGTGATGTGTGATGTGTTATGGTATGTATGAGCTATAAGCACTTGGATGATTATGCACTTATGTTCTCCGTGACTGACATTATATATATATATATATGCGTTTATTAGAACGATTCGTGGATGTATAGAATTGACTACACTTTGCGGAAGTGCCGAGACCTTAGAACTGATAGGCCGGATTGATAGATATTGTTGAGGCTACCTTGAGTAGTTGCGTGATCTATTCGATTTAGATGACTTCGGGACGAAGTCTTTTAAGGGGGTAGATTGAAATACCCCAAACATTAATTACCTTAATTAATAATGAATTAAATCAAATATCCATCTAATGAGTAATACTCATTATCAACATTAGTATATAAACATATAGTCCAAGATGGACACCAAACTATACATTAAATCTCTAGTCAAAGAGAGAACATTATAAAGAAGAAACCAACTCCTAAAGTTAATACTACATGTAACACATTAGTGCATGTACTAAATATCATAAATATCACTCATTAATATATATATAAATCATTTTATATAGTCAAAAAAATATTAAACACACCAACCACCTATATACACACCTTAATACAATTATAACACATGTTAACACATAACACATAAACTAAGTCACAAATGTACAAACATAAGGTTGTAATATTAAGCTAGCATTATAAATAGCCCCCCCCCCCTACATTATGTGGCTGGATGCAAGGCTTGGAAAAATCAGAAAAGAGCTGCATGGGACAAAGGACAAAGGATGACAAGGCATTCCCAAAGAGGAAAAAAAGCAAAAACACCTTTCTCACACTCTTCCTCTCATCTCTCTCACACAAGATGAATCCCCCCAACAAATCCTGATTGTCTTGGCTGTATATACTGCCAAGGAGACATAAAAATCAGACCATGACATTAGAAGACAAAGGAATTAATAAGAAAGCAACAAAAGAGACAAATATCTCTTACACACCAAAATTACCTAAGGAAGCTTTTTCCTATACTAATACCCAAGTCAGCCGTCCCCATCCTCCTTGCCCATACTCTCAGTCTCTTCTCCCTCTCTAAACTGAGCTCATCCTCCTCCTTTACCATCTTCAACCTCCATTAACACACCTTAAGCTCTAATGGAGTTTTAAGGCTCATTTCACCTCCAAAATTCAATTTTCTTGCACCAAAATCACCACCCACTCTTCCTCTTTCATTCTAACTGATTTTATAAGAGAGTATGGGCCATTTAAGGGTTTAAACTCAAGATAATCAGATTGGTAAGTAAAGGTAAGAAAAATGTGCTCTAAGACATCTTCCTTCTTCTATTTGGGTATATGGCCGAATTTAATCCTTACTATTGTATCTAAGGACACACCCTTTGAGGATCCAAGTCACGTACAAGACCAACCCAAGGGCTAGGGGAACCTCTTAAGAACCTTAAGGTAAGAAAAAATGCCTTAAAACACCTTTTTACCTCTCTTAAATGTTGAGTCCGAGAATGACCTGTCACTTACCTATTTTTATACACCTTTTTACACCCATTTGAAGGGTGTTTCCATCCCTCTTCATTTAGCCAAAGAGCTGCTCCAAAACCCATCTAAAAAGGGCTCCAAATCAAGGTAAAATCATGGATTTCCATGGATTTTCAAGCCTTAATCTCTTCCATACTTTTTCCTAAAGAAACTAAACTCCTTACTACTGTATTAGGTGGCCGAGAACCATATATAACCTCTTCCAAAACTGCAAGGTAAAATCTCTCTTAAACCTTGCTTAAAAACTCCTTAAACTTGTCATTTAGGAAAAATCACTAACTAAACTTTTGTTCATGGTTAGATATATGGCCGAATGGTCCTTGTGCTTCCCATGAAGTGCTAGGCAAATTTCCAAGAGGAAAAACAAAGTTCAAAGAGGTAAACTCCTTAATTAAGCCTTAAAAGCTTGTTCATGGTTAAGCAAAATATCATGTAATAAAATCTAACCTAAGGTCAGTATATGTACAGTGCCGAGAGCATATAGGGGCTGTGTGGATGCCTTGGTTGATTTAATACAAGGTAAGAACACTTAAAACCACTTTTAAGACTTAAAAGACTATTACCTTGTAGTATATATTATAGCCAAGAATGTGTAATGGTATAAGTGCTGTTTAAACCTTGTAAATATGTAGAAAATAATGGTTATATGTTTGATAGGTGAATCTAGGTGCTAATGACTTATTAAAGTCAAGTGTATAAGTTAAAAGTGGAAGAAAAATGAATTTTAAGTGTTAAGGGAAAAATCTGAAACATGTTGTGTATAATATATAGTTTGTGGGCATTTTAATGTCATTTTAGGACTATGTTTATGTTATGTTTAAGGCCATGTGTTTAGGCCATTTTTATTATAGTTATTAAAGGCTTTAAATATTTATTTATTAAATTTTTAGGTGATTAAATGTATTATTTAAGTTTCTGGTGCAAAGATGTAGTTTTAGTGAACATATTCACCAAGGAACATTTTGGATGAATAATGATGAATTTAGGTGTAACATAAATAAAATATAAAGTTATATTATGGTTTATTAACTTTATAAATGTTAAAATGAATAAGACTTGCCAAGTGGGTAAAACCGTAAATAAACAAAGTTTAGGGTGCTAAATATTAATTAAAACTGAATGGGGGTTGTTTAGGAATTTTAAAAACATAAAATGTAATTTTTATAAAGTTTAAACACTTAAATGTAAAACTAGAGAGATAATAGGGGTATTTTTGTAATTACTGATAAATGGTGGTCAAAGGAGTGTTTGGAGGGTCAACCTTGACCATATATGGTGTTTGACCAAGTTGGAAGAAAATAAGTAATTGATTTGGTAACATAAATCAAGTATTAAGTTAAAAATGAAAATTATTAAACTATTTGGGGTGTTTATGTAATTTTCGAAAGTTAAGGGCTGGAATGAGGTTAATATGACCAGTAGGGGTCTGTACACAATTTTGGTGAATTTTAGGTTGATTTTGGTAATTTAATAAACTAAGGGTTATAATATATAGTTTAAGTATTAAAATATAACATTTATAAAACTTATGGGGTTACTATGTAAATAACCAAAACTTAGGGGTAGAAAATATATTGGAACAGCCTAGGTTCTGTTCGGAAACTTTCAAAATTATTTTGGGAATTTTTGGAATTAAATAAGTTAATATGTATAATATAAAGTTTTAGGTATTAAATTGTAAGTTTACATAATAAATAGGAGTAATATGTAATAAAGAGAAAGCTGTGGGTAAAAGTATAAAACTGGAAAAGAGGGGGCTACTGTTTGAATTAAACATACCTATATGTATATATGTTTGTATATTATAATGTTTTGGAATCTTAGGTTATAGATTGAATAATGAAAGGAAAAGTAACAACAAATAATAGTTGTGGTGGTTTTGTAAATAATAAAAAATGAAGGGGAGGAATATTAAAATGTCAAAAGTATAAGGTTGGTTTGGAATTTTCAGAAACAATGAACAATATAATACAAGGTTTAAAATGATATAAAGTACTATATACTATAGTATAAGAGAGTATATTATAAAGGAATTATTATGGTATACATATACCTTTAAAACAATCACATAAAAATGATGGAATTAAATTAGAAAGTTGGGGAGTATAACACATGGTTAGAAACCTTATAAAATAAGGGCTATGACAATGTATAAAATACCTTGTACAACATTAAGGTGAATCCTTGGTAAAAGGTTGTAAGTAAATAACACAATTAAAAACGAGTATGTCCAACAAAGAATAAAGAATCGAATTCATTGTGGGAAACCTTATAATTCTTATATTATAAATTTATAATACAAGGTATGTGGTATAAAGCGATAAATAAATATCGACTATTATGAAATATTGACTTGAAACGTTGACCAAGTCAAACTACGTTGACCAACCAACACAACTTAGCCAAGTAAATTAATTAACCAACACACACAAGATATTATACTACTGTAAGTGAAGGCATAACTTGGCTTAATGAGTCACGGTAATAAACCATATTCTATGTATGCATAAATAAGTGTATATGATTAGACATGCACACATGTAAGTGTGTGTACGTAAACATGTAAAACAAATAACCATACAAGAGTATTAGGAGAATAAGTCCTACGTACTAGATATTATTACAGTATTGAATACTACCTATACATAAACTGTAAATTGTCATGAAACTGTAATCCCGAGAATTAATAACAAACCCGAGTTAAACAAACAACCGACTAAGGGGTTAACTACGGGATGAAGATTAGAACCTACCTATAATAGTTAAGCAGTCTCGTGAAATAGACGCTAATGTTAGAACAATATATTACAGAGGTACGGGCTGCTAGATACGAGTTCGGGAGCACTAGTGGACAGGCGTGACTCACCACTTAGTGTTATTGTCGGTGAATGGTATGTGAATGTGTGGTTTGAAAGCCCTAAGGGTTTCCTTGAGTTCCGGACATAATTGTGTGCTTGCATGTTAGATAAACATGTATGCTTATTTTATATGCGTTTATTTCCCGACCGTCAAAGCGTTTATTAATTGTGCGCGTACGTCGTTCGGACATGTGATACTGATTATCACCCTAATTGTGTATGAACTTTCGGAGAGACTCTGGATACTATCTTGTGAGAGTAAACAACTCCTAACACGCTAAGTGAGGAACTTAGTTTAGAGACCCGGTATTAACAGTCTCTAGAGTGATGACTTGACCTTCGAACATCACATAACATACTTCTAGGTTGTGTGTAAGACCCAATAGGGCATCCAATAAAAATGTGTTTTCTCCAATAACGAGATTGAATCTCTAGGAGACTAATTAAAATACGCTAACTTATGAGAGTGTGATAATAAATTAATTAATGAAACAATGTTCCTAAATCCTGGTCTGCATACGTCCCAGCAGGTTGCACATAGTGATCACTAGAGTTCTAACACCCTTTTAGGGTCTACTCTTGTTTATGTAACGAGCCGGATACGATCGTTAGTCGGAGTGTGCTACCGTTGGCACCAAAGGCTACAACCTAATGGACATCTACCACTGTAGATAAGTGAGTCCATCTACCACTGTAGATGGCACCAGACTACTGTCCAAATTATTAATGTGTGAGGTAAACGGGGAATTGTCCTTAGCATGACACCCATATGACTATGTGAGATGGTTGGAAGCGGGGCTTCATATGGTGGAAATGATCAAGTGAGACTAACTGGACCTCAACTAACTATTGACCCTGCTCACTATTCGATTATGATTGTCTTAATAGCTTGCCTTGTTGTGTGATTATTGAAGTGCCTGTTGTATGTTTAAATTCTGCATTTACAGTCCTGTTATAAGCATGTAACCGGAACAGCATGTAACGAACCCCATGTTAATCAAGATGGCTAAAACGACCTAAGTGGCCTAAACAGGTCTAGGATCACATTTAGCATACCAGCAGTTGGCTGAGCCTTTATGGCACTACATTCCAGGTTTGTAGCTATTTGAAGACCGTATGCGAGAGCGGGAAAATTTCGGGGATTAGTTAGCATGACACTTCTCGACTATACCTTAGCATTTAGAAATCCGTTTTTGGACTTTTGGCATGGTTAAGTAGATTGCTCACTTGTCGGTTTTGGAATTAAGTTTTGTACTTGCTGGATAAATTTGTATTCCTGTCATCATAGTGGTTATGTCGTATTATGGATTGATTGTAGGATAGTCACTGCATTACCCACATGGGCGGGTAATGGCGAGTAACACCCAGTTAAACGTTTAATTTAATTTTCTGTTGTGACGTCTTTTATTTCTGCTACGCTTGCGTTAGTTAATATTGTATTAGGCACATAATTTACAAGGGGTGTTACATAGAGCTTATCTAATCATGTCAAAGATTTTGTTGCGGGTTCGTACTGGGTTACACCCCTTGGAAGTAGCAACGATCACGACTTCGGATGGTGCCCCAGGAAACATCGGTCTCCAATTGTCGGGATTGACTTTTTTCAAAACCTTTTTAGACAGATTCATTTCAAGGGCCATAAGGATAGAAATTGAGAAAGAGAGTAAAGTGAGAGTGTTTGGTGAGGCGTGCATTTTTGCCAAGCTGAAGCCAAAAGGAAGATTGATTAATTGAAAGAATTTGTAAGTTCATGGGATGAAGGCTCATAAAGTTTAGAGTTGAGTGAATGGAGTGGTCTTGAAGTTTGACCAAGAGACTATTGAGTGTTTGGAAGGGGTGGATTCCGCCTCAAAGTTAAAAGGGACTTTTGATGGTCTTGAAGGGTGTATGAATTGTTTGTAGAGTTTAAAGGGACATTTTGATCTTTTTATAGAGCTAAGGGTATTCTGGTCATTTTATGATGTTCGTGTTTTGGAATGGTTGGGTCACTGAGGTGGTCATGAGTTGAAAGTATTCTTATGGAGTGTTGGGTATTTTAAGGTGATCGGGAATCAAAAGCGTTAAAGGGGGCATTCGAGTTTTGGGATGATCAGGATTTGAAAGTTTTAAGGAAAACTCGAGGCTTTAGAGTAATCGGGAGTTGAGGATTCTTGAGAGCTCGAGTCTTTGAATAAAAAGAGTATATAGGTCAATTTATTGAAGGAAATGTTTTCAAAATTGTCTCTCTTAAGTTTTGGAAACCGAATTTTGTTGTATTTTTAGAAAAAGGTGGATGATCTTGAAGGATCACCCATGTACCCCCTCGAACACGACACTTAATTGATGGTAATTACCGAGGTTCGAAAGATGAGGCAATGTATTTAGGTCAAAAATTAGGGTTTAGAGAGAAACATCGTGAGTGAGATGCCCTCAGTCAAACCCTAATAAATCTCTAACTCCCGGGTTTTAAAACAATAAACTGAAAATGTCAAAATCGAATAGAAGGGAGTTGGATGCTCATGAAAATCCTGGCTACAACTATGAAGGCAATTACATTCATAGCATCCCGCCTTGTAAAAAACTAGGCTGCAATTAGGGAGAGTTTGTTACCCTAATACCCCACCTAAAGAAATCAAGATTGCGACAAGGGATGTTATGTCGACCATTGTGCCCCGCCTTGAATTTTATTTGGAAGAAAGACAAGTGATGTCTAACTAAGAAGGAAATGTTTTTGAAGGTGTTAGACATTTCAAGTCCCCCTGAAAATGGTTTAATTTGAGTTTGTTTTGAAAAACATTTTAGAAAAGACTGTTTGAAGTTGTACGAAATTTTTGGTAAAGAAATACTGATTTTGAGAAATATTTTTTTTAGAAAAACTTTATGTTATGTAAGAAAAACTTTCTACATGTTTGAGAAGAGTTTTCCTTTAGAATTTTCCCAAAATGGTTTCTTTTGAATTTGGAAATTTTGATGAGATCTGAATTGAAGAAAAAAATTGTTTGGAATTTTAAAATGTTTTTGGAATTAGATTTTTGGATTAAAATAAATGATCTTAAATTTGAAAGTGTAATTGAACGAAAGCTGATTATTTGTTTGTTTATTTGGATTTCTAGTCTTGTTAGAATTGACTTCTTTGAGAATGGATATTGGGTTGATTTTTGAAGTGGGTTTTGGCTAAATTTTGAATTGAATTTTGAGCAGATTTTGATATGGATTTTGGGCTGATTTTGATATGGGATTTTTAGGTAGACTTGAATTGGATTTGGACCTGGAAGGTGGATTTTGGCTTATTAGGCCAGCTTGAATTTTGGGCCTACTTGGGATTTTGAAGGTGGGCTTCAGGTTAGGGCCTTGGAAAGTGGGCTTCGGTTTGGGCCTTAGGAGTGGGCCGGGTATTTGGGTTAGGCTTGTAATTGGACCAGGATAAGGCTTAATGGGTCGGGCCAGAAACATGCTTATTGCTTGGGCCGGAAATAGACTTCGGGCTTGGGCTTTAGACGGGCCCATAAATGGGTCAGTATGGGCCTTAGAAATGGGCCCGGTTTTTTATTGAAATTTTTTGGCTAGAATTCAACCAATTTTGATGTAGGATTTAACTTGTTGGATTTTGAATTGGGTTATTGATTGTGAATTTTATTCTTATGATTATGGGTGGTTTGGAAAAAAATACTAGGAGAGATGTCCCCCACAAACAGGTACTACGACCTTTATGTGAGCAACACATTTGAATAATCCTAGGGTTTTTCTAAAAAGGCCCACAGAAAATTGTGGGCTCGAGCTGGACTCATCAATCCAAAAAACAAATAGGTAACCTAGGGGTCTCTAGGGTCACCTATACTAGTCCGACTTGGCCAGCAAATGAATTTAGCCCGAAGTGAAATTTTCATATGGGTCGGGAATAACGGTACCCAAACGGGGATAAAGTAACACAGTACATATAATAGCGAAGTAGTTGAAGGCGGTAATGACAAATGAAGCTAGCATTCAACCGAAACAAAGCTCTAAGTAAGAAATATTTACTTAACCATGCTTTTCTTGGACTTGTAAAGAAACGTGAAAAAAACGATGAGTACATGTGTTGATTGATTTTTATTACATACTAAGGATGGTGACAGATTGAGGTAGGACATCAGTCTAAACATTTCTGTTAATCCTCTTTTGCTGCAGTGTCATACAAAACTGAAATGTGCAATACGTGGGCAGTCATTACCACCGTGCTACACCAGCAAGAAAAGAAATAGACTATGTAGAAATATTAATGCCTAAATCTTAAGCCATCAGTCAAGTTCTAGTCTCTTCTTTTGTTCAACCTCCTTTCTTCCCTGGTTATGAGTAGAGCGTGAAATAACAAATCAAGACACAACCGATCCAGTTAAGCTAAGTTTCCTTCCCAGCGGTGGTAAATCTAAATTAGATATCGGATATAAAGAAAAGGCCAAAGTTATAAATCAATTCTTTTTCATTTTTTTATCCTTGATCATGGGATACGATTACAATTGAGGCAGATTTATTTGCAATCGTACAAAGCAAAGAAATGGGGCATACATGAATTTAGAGGCTAGTTCAAACATATATTCATCAGTGAAAATATGTAAATCAAAGCATCATATGTGGTGAGTAAGTCCCTGAATCATTGTATTAAGTCAAGAGCAGCCAGTGACCAGTTTGAATGACGAAATAAATACCAGGAAACAGAGAAGACAAAATCTTCTTTACTCGTGTAAATCGAGATTGAAGCTTTCCGGTTTTCAATCGACATAGCTTAACAACAACGGTATAGAGGCAACCAAGGAACACCGATTTGCGAAGTTAATCTCAAGGATAACAACAAATATGAAAGAAATAACTCATGAGCGCATTTACCACCACCGAGGTTATGAATATTCAGATAACTAAACAAGGAAGACAGTCCACTTTGCCAGATTTCAAGAGAAGACACAGTATAACCAGAATCAAAACCAACCAGAACTGGAATATGAAATTATCCCAGCTGCTTCGATGAAGACAAGAACCCAACACAAACACAAGAAAGAAGGAAGAACGAGAAATGTAGAGGAAACCGAGAGAGAAGAACCAACGTGGAAAGCTTAGATTAAGAATAGAAGAGAGAGATAAACCCTAAGTTCTATTACAACTCTAAACACTAGTACTTCTGTGTACGAGAATAAAACTAATTACATTGACCACTATATTGAATACCGCATACATATATATACCATGTGTACAACGGTAATAAACACTAACTATTACAACTTATGTTAACCATCCTAACAGTCCCCCTCAAAACAAACATCCTCCTTGTTTGTTTTGCTGCTGATGGTTAAGTCATTCCTCAAACCAGAAGGCAAACGTTGTCATTGAATTTCCCCAACATTCAACTGCTTCAAGACCAGAGGATATGTGCGCCCAGGCAACACCTTAGTGAATACATTTGCCAGTTGCTGTTGTGATGGTATGTACTCAACTCGCACAAGTCCTTGCTGCAGCTTCTGTCGAACGAAATGGCAGTCCACTTCAATATGCTTCGTCCGTTCATGGAAGACCGGATTTTTGGCTATGTGCACCGCTGCTTGACTGTTTGATTTGAGCGGTATAGGCTGGATTCCCTCGACCCCTAGCTCGTGTAGCAATCTTGTGAGCCAGCTTACCTCTGCTACCGTCTGCCTAAGTGCTCTGTATTCTGCTTCTGCAGAAGAAAGAGCTACATTAGTTTGTTTCTTGGATTTCCAAGAAAGTGCACAGCCACCCAGTTCAACATAAAACCCACTTATAGACCTTCTTGTGTTGGGACACCCTGCCCAATCTGAATCACAATATGCAATCAATTCAAAACTGTTAGTACTATTAAGCATGAGACTGTAACTAGTAGTTCCTTTGATATATCTAAGGGTATGCAATGCAGCATGCATGTGTGTTTCAGTTGGTTTATTCAAAAACTGGCTTAACAACTGCACACTGAAACATAAATCTGGTCTAGTATGTGTTAGGAAATTCATTTTTCCTATTAGCCTTCTATACAACATGGGGTCTGTTAATGGTTTTCCATCCTCCAACAATAACTTTGTATTCAAATCTAAGGGACCTGCTGTGCTTTTTAAATGTTCACCACCGAACTGTCTAACAAGTTCCTCAGAATAGTTTTTCTGTAAAAGGATCATTCCCTCTCTTGTTCTAAGGAATTCTATCCCAAGGAAACTCCCTAAACTGCCCATATCCTTTATCTTGAATTTCTGATTCAAATTTCTTTTCACCAATTGTATCATTTCAATATCATCCCCGGTGAGTAATACATCATCAACATAGACAGCCAGAATTGTTATTTTCCCTTTGCTTCTTCTAATAAACAGTGAATAATCATTCAAAGATTGAGTGAAATCCAAGGAGAAAAGAAACCCACTCAACTTTTCATGCCACTGTCTTGAAGCTTGCTTAAAACCATAGAGAGATTTTCTTAATTTGCACACTTTTCCTTTGATATCAGTTTTATATCCTAGTGGCAACTCCATGTAAACTTCCTCATGAAGTTCTCCATGGAGAAACGCATTATTGATATCTAACTGACTAACACCTCATCCTTTCTTTATAGCTATAATTATGATGGCCCTAATAGTTGTGAATTTTACTACCAGAGAAAAGGTTTCCAAGTAGTCAATTCCATATTTCTGATTGTACCCTTTAGCTACAAGCCTCGCCTTGTACCTCTCTAATGTACCATCAGCTTTGTATTTTATTTTAAAGACCCACTTTGAACCTATTGGCCTCTTCCCTTTCGGGCACTTAACCAGATCCCAAGTCTTGTTTCTTTCAAGAGCATCTATTTCCTCTTTCATTGCTTTTATCTAACTGTCATTTTTAGCTGCCTCATAATAGTCCTGTGGTTCTATGTCCCTATCTGTTCTAGCACTACAACAGAGATGATTTGTTTTCCCTTCTGTAGGGTTTTCATTAGGAGACATAACAATGATTTCTTTTGGTTGTATACTGAAACCAAAACTAATATCAGACAGTTCTCCACTTTTATGAAAACTAGACAGTCTATCATGCAACAAAGCAGTAAAATGATCAGTGGAATTAAAATAATCAGAAGGAGTATTAGGAAGCTTCCCTTTCTCTTCTGTAAGCAGACTTCCCATGATATAGTCTTGCAAGTAGCTCAGTGGTTGTCTCTCCCTTGTTGATCTCCTTGGTTCTGTCCTAGCTTGTGTGGTGTGATCTTGTGGGCTCTGTACTACTTCTCCTTGCTGTTCTGCAGTTTCTTCAACTTGTTCTGCAGTTTCTTCAACCTGTTCTGCACTTTTCTCATGGATATCATCAGTAACAAAAGTATGTTCATAATCATCACAATCCTCTGTCATTATGGGAGTCCTTTCTACCCTATGGTTGCCTTCTGTTGTTTCTGTTTGATGATTATTGTCAATGTGTTCATGTGTATGAGATGCTGTCATATAGTTTCCTTTAAATGGGAAAACGTGTTCATAAAACTGTACATCTCTATTGACAATGACTTTGTCATTTTCTAGATCATACAATTTAAACCCCTTCTTATTTGGTGGATATCCCAAAAACACACATTTTACTGATTTAGCAGCAATTTATCATGCAGAGGTGAATTTATGTGAGCAAAGCACAGAGAGCCAAAACATTTCAAAGCATGGTAATCAGGTTCTTGTTCATAAAGTACAGCATAAGGGCTTTTTCCTCCTAGCACATCCAAGGGCATCCTATTTATTAAATAAACAGAGGTTAAGATACTTTCTCCCCAGAACTTTAAAGGCAAACCAGAGTAGAACATTAAGCATCTTGCTGTTTCTAAAATATGACGGTGTTTTCTTTCAACCACCCCATTTTGCTGGGGTGTGTGTGGGCAAGTTGTTTGATGTTGGATTCCCTTTTCTTTGTAGAATTCTATTCCCTCTCTGGAAGTTCCTAACTCATATGCATTATCACTTCTAATTATTTTCACTTTAGTCTTGTACTGCACCTTGACCATTTCTATAAAGTGTTTAATAACCAGAAAACATGTGGATTTTTGTGATACAAAGTGCACCCAAGTCGCACGTGATTTGTCATCAACAAAGGTCAGAAAGTAAGCAAAGTTGTCATGGGTCTTGGTCCCATATGGGCCCCACAAATCTATATGGATGATTTCAAACACTTCCTTTGATTTTATTGTGCTAACAGAAAAGGGAAGCCTATGGCTTTTGGCTTTACAACAAGACTCGCAAAGAAAATGTTTTTTCCCTAGACTTTTGTCAAAGAGACCTATTCTTTTCAGTTTGCCTATTGGTAAATGGCCCAGCCTATGGTGCCATAAACTGACAGCATCTCTAGAATCATAATATCCAACCTCCTTTGCTGTATTGCCTACATTTACAGAGAAACCTAAGTTATGATCACAAAAGAAATTTTCATCTAACAAATACAGGCCGTTTGAGAGTTTCCCAACCTCTTGCTCATGTTCTGAATTACATTCCTGAAATAAACAGCATGTGTCATCAAAGTAAAATTTGCCCTTTAACTGTTTAGCCAACTTGCTTATAGAAATCAAGTTAAATTTAAAGTTTGAAACAAACAGGACATCATTCAGAGTCAAAGCTTGATTGATCTTTACACTACCAATAATTTTAACTTCCTGAGGATGCCCATCTGGCATCCCAACAGTATGCATATGACTTAGGTACTTATAATTGGTGAATTTTTTTAGATCACAACACATGTGTTCTGTTGCTCCACTGTCTAAAACCCACTTGTCAAACAAAACTCTTTTCTTATTAGTTAAACATGCCTTTGTATCGTTTTCTTTCCTTAAGAAATCAAGAGCAGGAGAGCAACAGTCCTTTTTCCTATCTAAACACATAGGAACAATACCTAACTGTTTCTTGCTATTTCTATCACTTCTTTTCCTTAAGGAATCACAAACAGATGAGCAACATGCATCTAACTCAACATGAGTTTCATTACTGGTGTAATTTAACAGAGAAGGTCTAGTTTCTTTCTGTTTCTTAGCATTCTCATCATTCAGGCAGTGTGACAAACCAGAACAGTCGTTGGTTTCAGAGTTTCTACTATCTTGATAATTAAGCAATTTAGAGCAATAATCAAGTTTAGAAATGGTACCGACAAAACTGCAAGTAGAGATCCCTGGATCATTTTCTGCTTGCTAGTTCTTGGCATATTGAGACAGTAGCTGATTTACTTGCTCCAAAGAGAAAGTCTTTGCAGTTTCATCCTGGGCTCCAGTCTGTGCCCCATCTGAAGTTGCTGCTGTGGATCTTCTGCCCTTCTTCCAGAAAGATGGATACCCATGTACTTGATAGCACTTCTCGACCGTATGCCCATTTCGTCCGCAATGACTGCACTGGAGGTTGCTTCGTCTCGAGTCTTTGCCTTGATAGGGTTTGAAGCTCCGTTTGGAATTGTCTACTGCGAAAGACAAAGCTCCGTTTCTGGCTCCATGTTCCCCTTTCCCGGTACCGCACACTATTTTTTGTCTCTCTTCTTGCACCAATAAGGAATACACCTGCTCTATTGTGGGGAGAGGGCTCATCATCAGAATGTTTCCTCTTACGATGGCGAATCTTTCGTTGACACCCATCAAAAATTGGATAACTCTCTGCTTTCTGAAAACCTCTTTATACCCAGACGCGGCTTGACAGGTGCAATTGAGGATTTCTTCTGATGAATCGATTTCATCCCAAATTTCCTTTATACGCGTATAATAGGCGCTAACAGTGTCTCCTTCTTGCTTTGTCTCATTCAATTGCTGATGCAGAGAGTAGATTTGTGCTGCGTTTGACTCCTCGAACCTCATTGCCAGTTCCTTCCATAAATCCGCTGCGGTCGCACAATATAGCACGCTCTTGGCCGTTTCCTTCTTCAAGCTAGCCAAGATCCATGAGGTGACCATTGAATTGCAGCGCTTCCACAGCCTGAACTTTGGGTCGTCTTCCGAGGGTTTCTTGATTGTGCCCTCTACGAACCCCAATTTGTTCTTCGCGTCTAGAGCAATTATCATTTCTCTCTTCCAAGCCCTAAATCCAGTCGTTCCGTCAAACTTCTCGGCGAGAAACATTCCCGGTTGTTCCGAGTTTGACAGGAAAAATGGATCCGAGTTGTCCATCTTGGACTTCTTCGCATTACTCGTTTCCGCTTCCTCATCGACTGGGGTTCCTTTTCCCTTATCTTCTTTGTCTTGGTCGTCTCCCATCTTAAGCGAACCTTCTTACAGCCAAAAGTTCGACTTGCCTGCTTCAATCGAGTTTATGTCTTCAATGCTGGCTCTGATACCATGAAATTATCCCAGCTGCTTCGATGAAGACAAGAACCCAACACAAACACAAGAAAGAAGGAAGAACGAGAAATGTAGAGGAAACCGAGAGAGAAGAACCAACGTGGAAAGCTTAGATTAAGAATATAAGAGAGAGATAAACCCTAAGTTCTATTACAACTCTAAACACTAGTACTTCTGTGTACGAGAATAAAACTAATTACATTGACCACTATAGTGAATACCACATACATATATATACCATGTGTACAACGGTAATAAACACTAACTATTACAACTTATGTTAACCATCCTAACAGAATAACGGGGAACCGAAGGACTTACCATCACCTTTCCATTTTACACTCGCGTGATGGTATTCTTGACCAGTTATTATGCTCAACCAACAACACGAAGGGCGGAAAGCTTATCAAACTGGTATACCTGCTAGAACAGAGACGTAAAAGAAATTCACAGATCTCACAAAGAGGAGAAGACATAGTGGATTTTTGTACAACAATAGGATCCTACAAACTTGGAGTGAGTCTGGTTTTCCAGAGAAACGGGGAGCGAATGTAAACAGAAGAGAGTGTAGAAGAGAAAGCAAAGAAGATAGGAAAAAAGAGTAAGAGGAAACCAACAATGCTGACATCGGATACTCTTTTAACGAAGTCGTGTTTTTCCAACCATCTCCTCTTCGGATCACTTGGCAAAAGACATAGAAAATGAAACAATAATGCATAAAAGGAATCGGTAGCAAGGGAAGTTTGAATCCCATTATTGGTGTGAAAACCGAAGTCCCTACTTACTCTACTTGAGAGATTGGAGACTGAATTTACAAGGTGGTAGTCTGTCAGCGACTAAACGACGGGATTTGTGGTGACTTTCTCGGTGGAAGCAAGTCTCCGGGGTGGATTGTCTTTCCGGCTATGATTCCTGGGTTTTGGTCTTTCCAAACATTGCTAACGCTGGTGAAGGGCGATAATGGATGCGGCTGAGTCTCTAGTGGAAGATGATGAGCATCTATGGAGGTAGTTCTCTACAAAAGGGGTTTCAAGCTAAGGTTTTACAACAGGAACAAAAAGTTTTTTTTAGAATGTCGGCTGGCTGCCAATTTGGGTTGCTGGGTCGGGTTGGTATCAACCCTAATCCAACCCATTTAAAATATTATCAATCCAATCTAACCCAAAAATGGGTGGGTTAGAAAATCATGACCCTAATCTATCCTGTTTAAAATTCTTCAACCCTAACCCAACCCACCCAACCCATTTTTTAAGCATACAAAAATTTCGATGGATTAGGAGTAGAAATTAATTAAAAAAATCCAAAAACATCCGGTGCTAGCTGACACACTAATTAGAATGAAATAAAAGGAAGAGAGGTAATCTTGCTTGATCGACCAAACTTTAAACGAATTCTATGTTATGCAAAAAATCTAAAGTACTGCATCAATTTCCCATGAATAGAATAACTCATACTTTTTCCATAAGTTTATTTTTATCAATATGAGCCTAAAGCTCTACCACTATTGGGGAGGGATCATATCTAGATATGCACATGATCCTAGTATCCTTAATAAAAAGGGGAACGAAAATAAAAGTCTTCATTATGCATTAGAGAAATATACTAAAGATAAATCTTCTAAAGTTATAAATAGATTTAAATTAACAGCTCAAAGCCTCAAACTATGGCCGAGTTCTAAAATAATTACACCTATTTAAATTGAGGGCACGTGCCTTAGAAAATTACAATCACAATCATCTAATCGTTACCAACAGTTGATGAACTTTTATGCAGCACGCTATCTGCATTGCTAGATTCAGAATTCACTAATAGGTCTATAATCAAGATCCTACTTACAAATAATATATAAAATACCCAAAACACTAATTACCTTACTTAATAAGGAATTAAATTAAATGAGACTAGATGATCGACAAATATTCATCTAATGATCACTACTCACCATAAATAATAGTATATAAGTACATAGTCCAAAATGGACACTAAATCATACATGTAACCTCTAATCAAGAGGGAACAACATTAAGGAGAAAATAACTCCTAAAAACTAATACTATATGTAATATTCTAATACATACATCAATGTCACAAATAAAGTGATAAAATTACATAGGATGATTTACATAATCAAACCAAGATGTCAAAGACTAAAATCACCCATTTATATACACCGAGACAAGGGATATTACACATTACCATCCAACACATTAACAAGCTCATTATATATATATATATATCATTAATGTGCAACATTAATATATTGGAGTAAAAAAAAGAAGAGAAAACTCTCTCCCCTTAGATACAGCCGATTAATGAAATTCAAGGGGGGAAAAGAAAGTTAGAAAAGTAAGATTGAAAACAAAAGGAAATACAATACAAGTACTACCTAGAATTAAGGAAACAACTAGCTACCTATCTCCTCCTCTATCCTCTTGCAATTCAGCTGACATGCCCCCCAATATACCCATCTCATTCGGCTAACAATAGGAGAAGAAGAATAAAAGCAAGTTTATACTAGACTAACAAGTACAAGCTATATTATTAACTAAGATGTCATCATTATTCACTTTCCCCTCCTCTTGCTTTTGGCTGCAACATACTCCAGCCCCCATCAATTCAACTGGCTGCAACAAGGAAAAGAAAGGAAGAAAAAAATTAGCAGTAAGTACAAGACATTAGCAACTATCATATATCCCTTTTCCTATGTACATACGGATGGAAAGACTTCAGAGTTTTCCCCTATCATTACCGATAACCATACTGTAAAAGAGGAAGAGAAAAAAAGGCAACTAGCTACTAGCCAATACCCTTCCCCTTATATTGTCCAAGTTAGGCAAACAATTTCCCTACCCATGCTCTCGTTGAGATACCCCTTTCTCCTCTATTTCTCTCTTGGTTGACAGAAACATCAGACCTTCTTCATTCTTTTTTTCTCTCCCACCGTGAACAACTGCAAACCATAATTATCTTCCATCCTTTTTCCTTGCATTTTAAAGGTCTTAAAACTTCATCTTCTTACACCCGAAAACACCCACCTTATTCTCTTCATATCCAGCTACAAATCCTAAGCATGAGTCATGGAGTAGCTAACAACAACATAATGGAATGAGGTAAGAAGAAAACTAAAACACTCTCCATCATCCTTACGGTTTTCATCCAGGAAAAAAAATACCGATTTCAACACCTCTTGTAACCCCACTTTTTATGCACAAGCTGGAAGAATTCCCAGCCGTTCCTTGAACAATAAACCACCACCAATAAAACTGCAGCATTAATGAGGAATCACCAAGCAAAACCAGGTAAGGAAACTGCATGAAAACCATCATTCTTCTCTCGGTTCACGCAGAAATATATACTACTCCTTACATTGTTTTTTCCCCTCTCCTTGTGCCAGTTGTGAGTGACTTTCCCAGTTTCCTTGAGCGGATAAAACCCACCATAACAACCTGCAACATTAAGTGAAGAATAACAAGCAAAAACGGTAAAAACCAAGGCTAGAATAACACTCTTTTTCCTCTCCTTCTCTGTCCGAGAATGAAGCTCAACTCATATTTTCTTTTACCTCTTTATATATAAATTTGAAGGAGGGCATCAACTCTTCCTACCAAGCCAAAGAGCCATTGAAAATTCACCATGGATGAGCTATGAAACAGAGGTGAACATGGTGACATGAACATTCTATTTTAGCCTCTTTTCTTGATCTTTCTCCTCTGATTTTTCTCATGAAATTAACTAACCTCTGGTGCTCTTGATGACCGTGATCATCAGCTGTATTTCTACAAATTTTACAAGGTATAAACCACCCCCTTTTGAGCTTCAAAATCTATGCCTAAACACCTCATATAACTAACATTAAGAGGTACTAATAAGTTGTTGTTTCCATGTACATGTGAGGTGATATATATTGAGGATGCCTTCACCCTTACATTGGCACGGTAATAGGGAGTTATACTTGGAGAAGAAATCAAAATCAACAAGGTAAAGTATTGACTATGCCTAAGGATGTACGTGAGTATAAACAGAAAATGCCATGTGATTCAAACTTAAACTATAATCATTTTTATTGTGCTGGGTGGAAATGCTATTGGTTGGAGAAATTTTTTTATGACCAAAACAAGGTAAATGATACCTAAATTACACTGTAATACTTTGATGTTCATGACGTTATATTGAGAGGGTAATGCTGAGAATATGGAATATATATATATATATATGAGTCGTTAGAACGTTAGATATGTATGGATATTTTTATGGAATGCTAGTCTGAGTGAAACTAGGTACTTATACTCATCAAAGTCAATTATAACTTGTAAAATGGGTGAGAAATAAATTAAATAAGGTTAAGGAAAACAAAAACTAAACCGTGAGAGGGTGGATGATTTAGGAACATTTTGATGAAATTCTGTAGCTAAGTTAATGCTATATTTAAAGTCATAATTATTTAGAGTTTTAGAGTGTAATTATGACGTTTTTGGGATAAGAAAAAGGACTACATAAACTTATGGTGTTCAATGGAATTCTAACAACCATAATCGTGTATGAGCACCCTAGGAAAATATTAGTGAGATTATTAATTCATAACATGATTAAGTAGGTTATAACCTTGTAAACATTTAAGAAAACAAGGATTTATATATGGGGTAAAAACCACAATTTAATAAAATATGGGGTATAGAATTTAATTAAAATCGTAGGTATGTATTTGGAAATTTATTAATATAAATATGAGTTTTATAAAGGAAAAGGGGATTAAATGCATAGGTGGGAAATAAAGAGGGTCATTTCGTAAATAAAAAGAGAAGTGGCTAAAGAGAAGAATTTAATGGTCGACCTTTACTATGAGAGGTTTGACCAGATTAGGGAAATAGATAAATTGATTTCACGATTTAACAAAGTATTAAGTTGAACGAATGAATTTATAGAGATTAAGGGGTGGAATGCATAAAAAAAAATTAATTAGGGGTAAAATCGTAAATAAAAGGAGTAAGAGTCAAAGGGGTATTTTGAGTGGTCAACTTTGACTATATGAGAGGTTTGACTAATTTAAGAAATTTAAGTTAATTAAATTAGAGATTTAATAAGCATAAAGCTAAAGATGGAATTTTTGAAACTATATGGGGGTTGGAATAGAATTACCAAAAATATAAGAATTAGAAGGTGAGTTTTGAAGTTCTAGGGGGCTGTTTGAAATAGTAAAAAATTTTGGGCAGGTTCGGAAATGTAACAATCATATGTATAATATAAGGTTTTAGTGTCAAAATACAACAATTATAAAACTATGGGGGTGCTAGCGAAATTGTCGGAAAAATGTAGGGCTGAAATGGAGACCATGAGAACAGTGGGGTTAAGTTGTAAATTACCCAAAGTTAGGATGTAAACTGGAATTAAATTAAGTTAGTGGGCTGTATGAAATTTGGAAGAAAAACTAGGTTGAAACTGAGATGTAAATAATTAATATGTATAATGTAAAGTTTAGTGTTACAATTGTAAGTTTATGAATTAAAGAGGGATGAATTACAAATAAAAGAAAACTATGGGTTTGTAGGGGAATTTCTGAAAATATATGTGTATATGTAGAAGGGCTGGAGCGTAAACATACATATATGTGTTATGTGTATATTAAGGCTGAAAACTTTAGTTTATAATTAAATAGGAGTAGAAATATGACAAGAATAATGTTTGGGTGGTGTTGTAAATAAAAAGTAAAGGAAACGGGAGATAAATGTAATTTTTGAAGATGAACAAGTACGGTACTGAATGGGCGTTACGTGTGTGAATATATATATATATATATATACATATTACAAGGTTGAAAGCATAGGTTACAATTAAATAAGAGAGGAAGTGGGACGATGATTATAACTGGGTTGGTTTTTGCAAATAATTAAAGAGGAAAGGGAAGAAATGTAAATTTTGAAAACTTATGTGGGCTGGTTGTGAAATTCGAAAATAAAAACAGAAAAGTAAAACAAGGCTGTAATGGTAAAAATGACATTATGTTAAGATATAAAGAGATATGTCATTAGAAAAATTATTATAGCATAGGCATACTTCATAAACATTTACATGAAATGACGAATAGAACCATTACGGGAAATGTTACAATTCGTAGAACATGATTTTAAGAAAAAGGGAACATATAATATGACCGACAAAGTCATGTATGATGTTATATGGTTAGAAATAAGAACGCAACACGATTAAAATAAATATAGCAGCAACTATATACTAAACGCGTGCATACGTAATTAACAACTATGCACCCACGTGAGAACGGGAGCATAGACGATAAACATAGTTAGAGGATTAAACTCCATGCAACCACGTATACGAAAAATGTATACATACACGTAAACGACCCGGTAATATGTAAGTTATCAAAGGATTTTTTTTTCAATGGGAAAACATTGTCGAATTACCGAATGATGCGTACTCGCAAACAATAACGTACAATAATATCTAAATCCCAAGAGTAACAAAAGATCAAGTCGAACGAATAACCGACTAAGAATTTATTACGAGATAGAGGTTTGAACTTATCTTGATACGGTGCGGTGGGTTCGAGATGTAGATACTAATGTTAGATTACATTTCTAGTAGACCGGGTTACGGGAGTTGAGTTACAAAGGACTAGAGGGTGAGCGTGGTCCCGCACGCTAATACTACATCGGTGTATGGTACGTTCTATATAGTCCGAGTGTTTCTGAGGACTTCCTCGGGTTCTGGTATGTGTGAATGCATGACAAGAGTGATATGTTTGCTATGTGCTATGGTTGTGGATTTAATTGTCTATTATTTCACGATTTTATTGTGCACGATGACTTACAATTTGGAAATCGTTCATGAAAATTCGGATCGGTTTATGGATGACAATATGGAAATGGCAAAAAGAAAATGACTGTGATCTTATTATATATACCTGAGAATAAACGTAGCCTAGGTGACGTCTAGGCGAAAGTTAACGACCTTAAAGGTCCTTACATGGAGATTATACTCTACATAACCTAAGCATAGATCTTAGGTAAAGGTCACAGACCGAATTATATGGTGGGATTAAGAATTAAATAAGATGAGGAAAATCCAGGGTAGTCACGGACTACATGGTTGCGCATGGGTGATCACTGAAGAGAGGGAACGACCGGATAGGGTCGATGTGGAAATTTCAACGAGCCGGATACGATCGTTGGTTAGAGGGCACTGCTGTTGGTGCAATTGCTCTGGCCGTCAGGTCTTTGCAGACTCCTGACAAACCGCACTATTATAGTGCGCCTGAGCGACTGCTCTAGAAGAGGAAGCTTATACGGGTTGTCCTAACATGACACCCACCTTAACTGAACAAATTAAGTATAAGTTAAGAAATGATTCAAGGAAATATTCTTAGCCCTGACAACGAAACAAGAAGGCCTCAAGGCCGCATAACAAGATTGTTCAAGAGAGTATAACTCTCGCGCAGTTAATTGATGTTGTTCGTGTACTTGCTTATTGCTTGTTGTGGAATGGTTTGGTGATTGTTTGAATTTATTGTATGAACTTATATGTGTGATGGTTATTGTTATATTGCTACTGTAAATGAAAACGGTACGACATGAAATTGGAACAACATGTTAACAATTGGGCTAATTAACTTGAGTAGTCTTAGGGTTCATGAGGATTATGTAGTTTCGTACTCAGCGGTTGTGCTGAGCCTTTATGGCCACCAAATTACAGGTAATTGATCGAGGACATACCGGAGAACGGGATTTGGGATAGTTAGCAGTTTATCTACGTATGATACCGTCACTTATGTTTATTGCTTTTTGAACATTGTGGTATTGGGATAGTTAGATGGCTCACTGTTCTTTTGGAGTTATTCGGTTGTAAACTTTGGTTGTTATAAATCTCTGTTATCACAGCGGTAGTGTAGGTTGGATAATTGGTAAACGCTACATTGCTCGCATGGGCGGGTAACGACGGGTAACATCCGGGTTATTCTGTATACATCTTTTAATTACCGTTACGAATCGATTGATTATTAAGTTAGGCGCGCTAGTTAAGCCGGATTTTAGAGTAGGGGTGTTGCAAAGGTGGTATCAGAGCAGAGTAACGCTCTGATGACGAGATAATTAGGATTAAGACAATGAGCTTAGGATTGGGGGAATACGGGGAACACTTGTGAGGTACGAGACATCTGGTCTTAAACGAACCAATGTATTTGTAACGCGAATGTGCAACAATATCAGCCTTAATGCATTTCAACATTATAGATTGCTACACGGAGAACTACCTAGTAAAGACACAACATGTCATGTTACCAACGTCGAGAAGAAGTGGAGATCACTTAGAGCGAGGCATGTCGGGGGGTATTGGAGGTCCTGCGATCCCGAATAGCATAGAGCCATGCTAGCTTGATGGGAGAACCATCTGGGAACCAGCAGTAGTAACCCACCCGTCGCTGCCCACACTTCGAATGTCGACATAGAGGCAAACCAATGAAAGGTGCCAAGGAGACGGAGAATTACTCCTGATCGGGAAGACCGACATGGCTGCCATAAATGCCACGATACCAAGATAGAAAGGGAGTTTGCAACACAATGAATCCCTAAGGACCGGTGGACCCGGTAACTTATCTAGGAGCATGCTTATACGCGGTGACGAGTGAACACTAAACCCTACCTCAAAGAAGGATAGAAATTCATAGGACAATATAGTCGGCTCATAATTAAACATAGAACCCTGTTTAGTTAACCAAAATTGCTAGAATGTAACCCCCAAGAAAGGAATGTCATACCATAGACGACCAGGGTACTCCATCTGCCAGACCCGAAGCACCCTGTGGTAGCTACGCGGGACGGACCCCAGCTGGTACGAACAATTAGAAGGGGAAAGGAGTCACCCATGGGCAACATACCTCAAACTTTGGGGGAACCTTAGGCGCTGGTACTAGTACTCAGCGCATTCTAGGAAACCGTAAGCCCTTAACCTAACAAATTAACTACATGAATGCATACGTCAAACGCCTTCTTTCCATCACGATGGAACTTAAGACAAACGTAGAAAAAGCTCAACTTAGAGTATCCAAGTGAAAAACTACCCTAGAGAACTTGTCTTACCTTAGCGAACTGTAGTAACCACAATACTACCCTTTCTAAGATAAACCAACTGAGTCATACTCAACAGACCGAGACGTCTAGGAGACCAAAAATTATAAAACCGATAACTCAACCTGTATGGCGCGCTTGCCACAGCAAGCGCCATGGAGATCAATATATTAATAATTCTTCCTACCTCGCGCACTTGCCACCGCAAGTGCTCTATCTACAATTAAATCCTATAAGACCGTGAAGACCACAGTGAATGATACCAGGACTACCAAAATTATCAAACATTCGGACAACTCTAGTACAGATCCCATAAATACAACCTGCCACAAGTAGGAACACAAAACCCTTGAAATAGGAGGCTTGTAAACCTCGGGAGAACCCAATGAGTCCGACCATCACAACTAAAGGGCATACAATAGCCTATAACAATTACACCAGTTAGACATTGACGAACCATCGATATCGGCTTAAGAACCAAACACCTTAGACGTGCACCAGCATTGAATGCCAACCACTACCAATGACGAGTGTCGAGTCCTTAGGACAACCACGACCCCATACAAAAGGTTATAACACTTCCTAAATGCATCACTATTCTTCACGATAATAGGAAACCAAAGAACCGAGGTACACCAACTATAAACAACTAGAATACCCCCAAATCAACGAATGGAATACCAAATGTGAATACTCAAAGATAACAACTCATTCCCGAAGATGTAGGGAATTGTAAAATGAAGTACGATCATGTAGTAATCAGGACCAGTATTATGCCACAGTGGCACACGTAAACATACAATGAATACCAAAAAGGGAAAAGATGTTAACCCTCATTAGGGCCAAGATCAAACGTATTATAACGCAACACGATCATTACATAAACCGATTGCACCTGTAGATGCGAACCAGTGTCGAATACTTAAAAATTAGCACCCAAAGTACCACCCTTACAAAGCGGTACCATAACCAATAAGAGCGAACAAATGTCGAGACAGGAGTATATATATACCACACTCTGAGTCTATACCTCCTATGCAAAGTAAACATGGAACATTAACTTCCTCCATCCATAAATATCCCCATAATTAATGTAAGGGCATTATAGATTTTTGTACTATATATATGACAGTACCTATGTATATAACATAAAGCTCCCACCATGGGTTCTACACAACAAGTATGAGTAAATAGAGTGGTTATATAAGAAATTTCACTACACTTTATCAGTTTATACTCTTGTGATGGTAACATTGTTATTCCATTTGATCACACTGATCATTGGATGGGATTCCCACATAAAGAGAGCGGCTACTACCGCCGGTATTTTGCCATGCATGACAAAAGAAGAGTATGTGTTTCAGACATGTTGTCTGCTAACATGACGACTGTCAAGGATAATAAGTATATAAATTAAACAATAACAACTACCTGGTACATAATACAATACGTATGCCTAAGTGAAAACATCCAACGTATCACTAGAAGGACACGAGTCCAGGAGAACGAAATTACCGCCTCCGACTACCTTTCCGAAATACGCCAAAAGGGCAGCAACACCGGAAACAAAATGAATAATAATAAAAACCGTTCTAAGTCAAACTACATAGGACTCCCATAAAAGGAAGGGATGTAAACTTTCGCCACGGGTTCCGAAATTACAACAAATGATTGTAACCTAGAAAATAATGGGAAGTGAGAACCATAATACGTACCATAAATAACATGAATAACCTACAAATACAAGAGTGTGAAACAACGAACAAGCACTAAACCGTGAGCATGAGAACAGCCTCGAGCCAATGTTCGAGTACCAGGCGCTACGGCGCTGAAGTAACCCATGCCATACTCCCAGGAAAAGCTCGAACGACCTTCAACAAACGATGACTGGGAGTCAACGCATAATCACCTCGATAAATAACTCATTAAACAATAGGCCAACAAATACTTATCTATACAAATTACCGTAAAACCCTTTAAAACCTCAGTGAATTATGTCAATAACGAAATCAATGACAGGAGAGAAAACTACCTCGTAGTATTACAATATAAATCTCTCCACTAGGGCACAATATCCCAAACACGCACAAAACATAGAATACGTAATCATGCCCATTGAGCAAGGGACCCGGAGAATAAAACAATTTCCTCGGGACACACCCCAATATCGTTTGAGAAGGAGATTGACAAAAGAATACTTCATAAATTATAAACATGTGACAGACAGTGACACAAACCCAAACCAGTACAAATAACTACCTCGAATAAATTAACATGAAGAGTCTTAGTTAAAACAACGAGACTAAAGAAACTAAAAACCTTAAGTATAATACGACCAGGGTCGTAACTCCACAAGGGGGTGATTAACACACAATAATATAAAGTGAAATCTCCTGAAAGATGAGAGAGCTGATAGTCAGCTAAGTAACAAGACATGAAAACTTATTGAACAAGCAAGCGAATATGTGAACACTTATAAAGATAAAGATCTACCAACATTGGCAAATTAGACCACCTAGAGGATACCAATGAAGGATGATATCTGCCACTCGAAAAAGGGGCATTGGGGAAAAGTATTCTCAGACTAAAGGCACAAAGCAATATTGTACGATATAACGACCACCACATGCCCAAATTATGAGTAATGATATGTTTCCACTCAAATCGGGTTCAACACAAACACATCACTATGAAATAAAAGAAAGGTAGAACTAGTATACTAGTGGATGCCCTAAGCTTTAAGGCAAGTGTAACAATAACCAACAATTATCAAATCGGTTAAGATATGGTACGCACAGAAGCGACCATTATCAACCATTGGAAATGAGAAAGTTGGCAAAGACCAGACGAATGGAATTCACTTAGAACTCAATGATAAGAAACACACAAATATAAAATTACACCCCGGATGGAACAACATGAAAAAAAATCGAAAGGACATAAAACATACCAGGAGGCAAACGCCTCAACTGCCAGGGAGCATAACCACACGGGATATTGAAATAAGCAGGACACAATATGAGAACAATGAATGAATTTCTCTAGAAAGAGTAGGGTGAACCACACAAACATTGTTATGAGGCCGATATACAAAAAAATACAACATACATAATTGGAAATACCTAACAAGTACCACAACTAACATATTACTCCAAAACAAAACAATATGAAGACACAGGAGGACAAGGATTATCTCCGTGAATATATAGACTAGTATGTCTCAAGATGGCTGAAACAAGTGCAAGAGCACTAACTATCAACGATAATCAATGCCGCTTTCCACCTCAACTAAAAGTCAATGAATAAATTCAAAGAACACCTGACGACATAGTACGCGCATGTGCGCTAGTAATCCAGGATATCGGGATAGGCGATTTAAATCTAACCGAGCATTCGTATAATAAAGATACCTTGTTCCTAAAGCATAAAAGATCGTGCATAACACTATCACATTGGAACGGGGAAATAAATAACTTGTTACTAGTAAATAATCTATAATACATCGATAAGAACGAGAAAGGCAAACTGAGCCCTACGTTCATGGGTCTGCACCTCACTGCGGACCGAATGGGCCCATTAGAACGCGTTTAGGAGAGCGCACAAGTACTCCATGCTTTTTAGCTGAAGAAGTACGTGACTCACCATTCATATATTTTAGAGCCCAAAAGACTAGATGAAATACCCCGTAATTAAAAATAGTGATTAATTAGGCTAATAAGTAATTTAGAAGCTTAATTAGGTGTAAATAATCATAAGGGAACAAATCCCGAAGAAAACGGACCTTTAAAACGGTTTAAAAACATTACGAACCTTAAGCACGTTTTCGAGGTAACCGGGAAAACGTGTCTTTAAGCGGGTCATAATAGACCGTAACAATTTTGGTCAACTAATAATCATAAAAATATAGTGAGCTTTGAACCAATACGAATCAAGAAAACGAGAAATTAGTAAAAATATCAAAAACGGGAAGTTGTGGGTAGAAATATAATTAACACAAACCTATGTGTCCAATATTGCAATAAATTTCAAAACCCACAAGTGGTTCTGTGGGGTGTCCGATTTTATTTCCCCCCTCACACCTCTTATTACTCCCTTTTACTCACAAAACAACAAAAAACATAAAGTAACCCCCTCTCACCTTTTACTCTCTCTCCTCCAATTCTCTCATCCTCTCTCACGTAAGAACCCTCACCAACACCCTCTCTTTCTTCCTTTCTTCAACCTCACGATTTCCATGGAGGCTTAAGAAAAACACACAAACTCATCTTCTCTCCTTTGTAACTCCCTCAATACTCTTCCAAAAATTACAAAAATTTACCATTGTAATCCTCTCCTCAAGAGCTACATTTTCATCTTTCCAAAATTCAAAAACAAGCATTTTTGATTTTATGGGTAGACCCCATTTGGAGTTTCAACACCACCATTAGAAGGCCTCCTTCTCCTTGTTCTTCTAAGGTAAAAATATTTTGAAAACTCCATCTTTTTCTAGCTCTTGTGGGCAAAACGAAAATCTAGACTAAACCCTTGTTTGGTCTCTTGTGTTCTAGCCGATTTTGGCTTGTTGAAGGAGTTGGAAACCTTGTTCTTGAACCACTCCAAGCTTCACTTGAACCCTTGTAAGGTAATATAAATTCTAAACCCTAAATATACATTTAAGGTTGATTGATGGTTAAGGTTAGTTTCTAGTATTAGAATGGTGTATTAAAATGTGTATATCAATGGGTGTAGTGTTAAAGGAATTGAGATTACAAAACCGGTAGAGAGAGAAGGGAGAAGCAAGAAAGAAAAGAGAAACAAGGTAAATTACATCCCCTTATGTAGCCTTGTATACATGTATGCAACAGATTTTTAGGAAGCTAAAATGGGTATTGTAATTAGTAGTGTGGTAATGGTGTAATGAGTAAGAGAATATTAGTATTTTGAACCTTTGAAAACAATTTAAAAACTATTACAAAACAGATTGGGGATTGGTGTTTGTGTGCAGGAAATTTTGTAGTGTTTTTTTAGTGTTTTTTAGTATTGGTATTGTATATGGGAGCTGGTGTATTTTGATTGTTGTAACAGGTAAAATAAGTGTTGAATTGTGAACTAGATTGAGTGATGAGAGTGTAAAAATATAGGGGAGGTTATGTCAAAATTTATCTAGAATTATAACACTTAGTGAATTTTAAACTAGGTGGATAATGTAAGTCGTAACAGGTTTTTTGAGATAGATAAATAGAGGGAAGATGGGGAGAGATAGTTAATGTAGTTGTAGTGTATTAGAGGTGTTATCAATGACATTAGAAGAGGGAGTTGTAGATGGGGAGAGTTAGGCTTAAAATCTGTAGCAAAACACAACTAGGGATAACTAGTGCAAGTGTTGAGTTGAAACTTAGGAAAAAATTGTGTATAAGTTAGTAAAGAGTTGTTTGAAGAGTTAGGAAATGAATTAGCATGATTTAGGGAGTTTAAATTGTACAAAAACATGTTAGGATGTATGTAGGAATTGGGAGAGCAATGGTGGAATTGGGAAAGAAAAATAAAAACTGTAACAAGGTTCTGGAACCGTCCGACCCAGACGGTGAGTCGACGTGGGTCGGACGGGACTTAAGAAATGAAAACCAGACTTTCTGGAATGGTCCGACCCAGAGCCGTGAGTCGGACGTGGGTCGGACATGGCTTAGGAAACCTTCTGTAATGGTCCGACCCAGAGCCGTGAGTCGGACGTGGGTCGGACATGGCTTAAATCTCGAAATAAAACTTTCTGTAATGGTCCGACCCAGGGCCGTGGATCGGACGTGGGTCGGACGGGCAAAAAAAATAGTGGTCGAAGTTTCTGACTTCGTCCGACCCAGACGGTGAGTCGGACCTGGGTCGGACGGAGCTGAGACTCGAGACCAAAAACTTACTGGAATGGTCCGACCCAGAGGGTATGGGTCGGACGGAATAGTGCTGGGTCGGACAGGGTAATTTTCTGGAACCGAAACTTACTGGAATGGTCTGACCCAGGGCTTGGGTCGGACGGTGGGTCGGACGGCCCAATCCTGACAAAATTTTTTTTTTTTAATTTAAATAACTATAGTATATATATATTATTATGTACCCACACATATATGTATATGTACATGTAAGTAAGCATGCAAACCTTAGGCAAGAATATAGAAACTTAAGTAAAGGAAAATGAGTAAGTAACGTGTAAGCGTAAGAAGTATAAGGACATAGTAAGTATGAGTTAAGTAATGCTAGTTAGATTAATCATTTAATTGTATGTATGTAATAGGATTTGATTTGTGACACCGGAAGGACGTTTGGAATCACGTACGACGGTGAACGGTATGGATTCCTCATGCCCCATGCTATCTTGGTTCTCTGATTTGTGTGTTGTGTCCTAATTGATCACCAAATAAGATAAATGCACGAATCGGAGTTAATATGCATACTTGTGAATATGTAGTGTTGTATGATGTTGTATTTTTCTTTAATCCTTAGTTTGTATAATTCATGAAATGTATGGATGATAATGAATGTGTGTATGTATGTTGTATTGTACCGTGACCGTTATTTATTGTGCTTGGACTTCTAACTTATTCCTAACAAGCTAACCATCCTAACTTAAAATGGTAATTAAATTGGAATGAGTAGAAGTCCGATATAGTTTCGGCCACGCGTGAGGATGCGGAGTCACGAGAGGTTGGCTCCAATTCCTGACTCTTAAACTGGTCCGCGGCTCAAATCCCTTAGGTGGGTAGCATCCCGGATTGGTGAGTCAAGTAAATCCCGGATGTGGGACGTGTAGTCCCCAAGGCCGGAGGTCCCGACGACTTAACTTGAGTATAAGTAAGTAAGAATGAGTAAGTAAAGTAATTGAAAGTAAGTATTTGTAAGTAAGAAAAAGTAAGTAACGAGTAAAAGAGTAAAGCATTCCGATTAACCCGGATGCATAATTTGGCTAACCTTATGAAGGTAAGTAAGATGTGTGCTTTGTATTGTTGCCTTGAATTATGTAGTGAATCGTATGAGCATGTAATTTGTATGAAAATCATGTATGTATGAAATAAATGAACTGCATGTTTAGTGGACGTCAAATAGTCGGCGTGCCCTAGCTAGCACGCGGTATATGCGGAGTCCATATGCAGCGTTTGCTGAGCCCCTTGGGGCACCATTTTTACTACACGCAGGTACCCGCGTGGGATGAAGATGTGAAGATTGAGTTTCATTTCTTTTATCTTCTTTTTGGAATGTAAACAATGAATTTATGATGGGTGTACTGAGTAGTACATGGCTGTAGTTCTTGAATAGCCGGTGTACCATGGGGTACACCTTTTTGGATATTGGGAAAGGAGCATTGGTATAGATGAGTAGCCTTAGGAACTCATTCTTTTGGAACTTAGAGACGATGTAATCGAACGCACTTTAATACTCGGTGATCCATTGATGTAAGTATTCGGTATATGGTAATTTTGGTAAGTAATTTAGTAGCTCGGTACGTTATGTTCATCAGACCGTGACTGTAAGTATTAGTAGCCTAGCTAGCCGTATGGGCGGTTAGCGGCATTGTTTCACCCGCCGTAGTAAGTATGTAATAATTCCGCTGCGAACTCGTAGGATTAATAGGACGATTAGACGGTAAGCATAGGATTAGCGGTTGGGGTGTTACAAAAGTGGTATCAGAGCATAGTTACGCTCTGATGTCCTTAGTACCGAGCATAGGGGATTACCGAGTTAGGATTTCAACCGTCTTAAGACGGATACTTAGAAACCTAACTAGGAACTACCGTTGTTAACAACGGATACCCTTAACGTTCTTATGAACGATACCTTGCTTAAATTCCAAGACCTTTGAGTCATATCTTGCAAAGCCTAATGTAACTGTTAAATATTCAGATGCCAGGCAGAGGTCCAGGTCCCCCAGAGGAGGGGGGCAGTGACGGACCCGGCGCGCAGACGATAGCTGAGATCGTCGCCGCCACGGTAGCGCAGATGCTACCTCAAGTGATACAAGCTGTACAACAATCCCAACTAACCCAACAAACGCAAGCGGGGCCAATCCCTCCCCCGCCACCCAGAGAAGCGAACTGGGTAAAAGCTGTAGCGGAGCTCCGCCCTCCTTGCTTTAGGGGCGAGAGTGATCCGGCTAAGCTCGAGGCCTACATCTCCGAGATGGAGACGGCCTTCGAAACCCTCGAAGCTCCTGCTGGAGTTCGAGTCAGAGTTGCTGCTTACTACCTCAAGGATGCTGCAATGGATTGGTGGAAGCTGGTTAAGCACGAGCACGTCAGCGACCCCACATTCGACTGGGATTCATTCGCATCACTCCTCCGTTCAAAACTACTACCCCGAACATGTCAAAACAAAGAAAAGGCTAGAGCTGGATGCCTTGAAGATGACAGAGAAGATGTCTGTCGATGAGTACTACAGGACTTTTACCTCTATCCTCCGTCTTCTCCCTGATCTAGGATACACCGGCCAGGTGTTGGTCGATCGCTTCTATGGCGGTCTGAGCCATCGCCTACGGTACGGTATGGGCTACACCAGATTTACCTCCCTCCAGGTAAATAACGGTTAACCCTTAGAATCATTTCAATTCCTTAAAATTCCTTGAATTCTTTGAATCTTTCCCTTATCCTTTCCTTAAATGAGAATCCCGGCTAATACCTGAAATTTCAGGAGTGTTATCACGCGGCTTCTCGTGTTGAGATCACTTGCCAGTTAAGGGATGAAGAGACTGCGCTGAAGCGCAAAGCTAGCAACAAAAACACCAGCACCGAGGAGCAGAACCAGGGGAAGAGCTGGAAAAAGAAAAGGGGAATTTCTTCCAGCAATCCCAAAAGAAATCCCAGGGTGAGAGCAGTGCCCATGCTGAGCAGGGCAAACCAGCTGAGCTTCTTCAGCTTGGTTACTCTGCACCGGTGGCAGCTAAGCCACTGAGATCACACCCACCTAAGGGTAAATTCCTAATCCAATTTGTATTCGTATAAGTATCATTTCTAGTATACCCACGCACACATGTGCTAACCCTCTAACCTCAGGTTCTAGCTCCGGTGTCGCCAAAACCTTCTCAGATGGCCGCACTTATGTGTGCAGAAAGTGCAACCAGGACCATCCTGGTAAAGACTGTTATGGGAGAGACATCAAATGCTACAACTGTCAGAAGCTGGGGCACACAGCTAATAGATGCCCAGAGAATGCGAAGCCAAAGGGAAGCTTTCAGAACTACAAGCAGAGAGAGGGCAAGGAGGTGGCATCTGGCGATGCACCGGCCCAGCAGGCACCTCAGGGACAGGGATCCCGGGGCCCTCAGGGGTGCACCTCAGAGGCAGCCTGTTCTGCATGTGATTGACCGTGATGGGCCCGGTTCGAAATCCGGCCAAGGTAATCACCCAAACCTTTAATCCTTGAAATAGCATGCCTAGTAGTAGAGTAACTGTATGAGTGAATGCATGAGTAAATAAATGAAGTGTATGCTAAGCATGAAATGAAGTAGTTGAAACTAGTACTCACTGTGACAGCCCAGACAAACAGCCCACATGTGTGATATTGTTCGCTTTGGCACGCAGGCCGCACGGATTTGTTCCTGGGGTTTCGCCCCAAAACGCGTCACACAAGGGAAGAGTATCCCCACCCTAATAAGGTATGGTTCGTGCTCTCTCCCGATCGATGTGGGAGGTAACACCACGCCGGGTGTTACACCCTACCCCCCTTAAGGAGCCCAGTGCCCTCACGGGCTCACTGGACCCACACCGACCTGGGTCTGGCTCTGATACCATCTGTGACAGCCCAGACAACAGCCCACATGTGTGATATTGTCCGCTTTGGCACGCAGGCCGCACGGATTTGTTCCTGGGGTTTCGCCCCAAAACGCGTCACACAAGGGAAGAGTATCCCCACCCTAATAAGGTATGGTTCGTGCTCTCTCCCGATCGATGTGGGAGGTAACACCACGCCGGGTGTTACACTCACAGTAGATGAAATTTGTAACCATAGGAAACTTTAGTATCTGTTACCCAATACCGGTAACCTTGAATCAAGAAGAGATCGACATCACCAACCACGACTACACCAACAAACAGTGTCAGGTCATCCGACCAGGTATGATCTTATTAAAGGGATACCTGACACCCGAAGCACAAATCTCAATCATTCGACGATGCAACGAGCTAGGAACGGGTCAAGGTGGATTTTACACGCCCGAATTCCCCGGAGGAGCGAAGATGAAGCTGAAGATGATGTGCTTGGGAAAGGACTGGAATCCTTATACCAAGACATACCAGGAGACACGAACACAAGATGGAGCGACGCCACCGACAATACCACCAGAGTTTCAGACCCTCATCACACAAGCAGTGGAACTTGCACAGCAATGTGAACCTGAACCAATCCCCGCACTTGAAGCGGATCTCTGTATCGTCAACTTCTACGAAAAAGAAGGACGACTTGGGTTACACCAAGACAAGGACGAACAGCGGAATCCCTTGAACAAGGAGTGCCCGTAGTGTCTTGGTCCATTGGTGATGACGCCGTATTCCTATATAGCGAGCAGAAGCGTGTGGACCTCGCACAGAAATTGGTATTGAGATCAGGAGATGTCCTAATCATGGGTGGAAACTCTAGGATGCTATATCACGGGATCAACAAGATCAAGTTGAATACGGCACCGCCGGCAATAATCAATGCCACACACATGAAACAAGGACGCCTGAACCTTACCTTTAGAAAATATTAAATTCCTAGTATCATGTAATCTATTAGTAACGTGTATTAGAGACACGGTATGTATGATGGTTGGTTATCAATAAAAGCAGTGTTGATTTAATTCCACTTGTGTCCACCATCAATACTTATCCAATTGTGAATCCAATAGGTTGTGGACTCGGTACCGAAGGTAACCTGAGCATCCTCACCGAAGCACAAGCCGGCAGAAGCGGCACCATTCTAACGGGAACCTTCCCAGTAAATGGCATTGATGCCAACGTGTTATTCGACTCCGGCGCCTCTCACACTTTCGTATCACCATCCTTTGTGAAGAGGTTGAAGCTAGATGCGGATGAGCTACCGAACTTCATGGTTACTCTCCCATCGAAGGAGCGAGTAAAGTGCACCAAATATTATCAATCAGCCACAGTACAAATCAAAGGCGAGTCGTTTCCCATTTCCTTCATCGAATTCAATGGATTGGGATTCGACGTGATCATTGGGATGAATTGGTTGGAGCGGCACAAGGGTAGGATCCTCTGCGCCGAGCATCGTTTGCTGCTCAAGAGTCCTTCTGGGGTTACAGTATCTTACCGCCAGAGACCGAGAGAGCCTTCGACCACCCTTATATCTGCCATGGCCATGTACCGGGAGCTCAGAAAGGGCCAAGAGGTGTATCTTTGTTATGTACAAGACCTGGAGCGAGATCCAGAGTTCAGTGATGAAGTACCTATTGTATCCGAGTATCCTGATGTATTCCCTAAGGAGCTACCCGGCATGCCACCACCAAGAGCAGTGGAGTTTGAGATTGACCTCTTGCCAGGTACCGGTCCCATTGCTAGGGCACCGTACCGTATGACACCTGCTGAAATGACCGAATTGAAAGAGCAGTTACGTGACCTTCTAGACAAAGGGTTCATACGCCCGAGCGTATCACCCTGGGGAGCACCGGTCCTCTTTGTGAAGAAGAAGGACGGTAGCCTCCGACTATGCATTGACTACCGTGAGCTGAATGCGGTCACAGTCAAAAATAAATACCCTCTACCACGTATCGACGACCTATTCGACCAGTTGAAAGGAGCCTCAGTCTTCTCCAAGATCGACCTCCGTTCAGGGTATCATCAGATTGCAATCAAAGAGGAAGACATTGAGAAAACGGCATTCCGTACAAGATATGGCCACTATGAATTCACAGTGATGCCATTCGGTTTGTCAAACGCACCGGCAAAATTCATGGACCTCATGAATCGACTATTCAGTGAGCAGTTAGACACTTTGGTTGTGGTCTTCATCGACGACATCCTTGTATACTCCAAATCAGCAGAGGAACATGAAATTCACTTGAGGAAAGTGCTAGAGACACTGCGCAGAACCAGCTTTATGCGAAGTTCTCCAAATGCGAGTTTTGGCTTGATCAGGTATCATTCCTTGGACATGTCATCTTGAGCGCAGGTATCTCGGTTGACCCTTCTAAAGTAGAAGCTGTACGATCATGGCCTAGACCCAAGACTGTTACCGACATTAGGAGCTTTCTTGGTCTAGCCGGTTACTACCGGAGATTTGTAAGGGACTTCTCGAAAGTCGCCAAGCCCATGACTACATTGATGAAGAAAGATGCACCGTTTGTATGGACAGATGAGTGCGAGTTATCGTTTCAGAAACTGAAAGACTCATTGACCTCAGCGCCCGTCCTTACTCTTCCAGAGGGCACGGAGGGATTTGAGGTATACCGATGCATCAGGCAAATGAATGGGATGCGTACTCATGCAGCATGGCAAGGTTGTCGCTTATGCCTCCCGCCAGCTGAAGAAACATGAGGAGAATTACCCGACTCACGACTTAGAGTTAGGAGCCATTGTCTTCGCCTTGAAGATATGGCGACACTATCTCTATGGGGTAAGCATCACCATCTACTCCGACCATAAGAGCTTACAGTATGTATTCACTCAGAAAGAACTCAACTTGAGACAGAGAAGGTGGATGGAGTTTCTCTCAGACTACGACATCAATCTGCAGTATAAGGAAGGGAAGGAAAACATCGTAGCCGACGCCCTGAGCCGTCGAGCACACTCGCTCCATTCGCTACTCGCTTCTTCTAGCTTGGTTGACGAGGTGCGAGACGCTCAGTTGAGCGACCCTTACCTAACCGAAATCAGACACAAGATCGAGAATGGTACATTTGAGAAGAAAAAGTATGATTTTAAGCTACATGAAGATGGTTTGATTCGGTTGAATGGCAGGCTATGCGTCCCCCGAAGCAATGCTGAGCTAAGGGATCGCATCCTGCGAGAGTCACATAGTTCTAAAATTATCAGTCCATCCGGGAGCCTCCAAGATGTACAAAGACATGAAGAGGTACTTCTGGTGGTCTGGAATGAAGTCAGATGTGACAGAATTCGTATTGAGATGCTTGACATGCCAGAAGGTAAAATTTGAACACCGTAGACCGGGCGGAATGGTACAATCTATGCCAGTTCCGGAGTGGAAATTTCATGATATCTCCATGGATTTTGTTGTAGGACTCCCACCTGCTAGGGGAGGACTCAACATGATCTGGGTTGTAGTAGATCGCCTTACCAAGGTTGCCAGATTCATACCGATGAAGGACACCTGGAAGGTAGTAAAGCTAGCTGAGCTCTTTGATAAGAAGATTATCAGACACCACGGAGTCCCTAAGACCATAGTATCTGACCGCGACACCCAGGTTTCTTTCGAGATACTGGAGAGCCACAAGGGAAGCGTTGGGTACAGAACTGAAGTTGAGTACCGCGCTTCCATCCTCAGACCGACGGTCAGACAGAAAGGACCATCCAGACACTAGAGGACATGCTTCGGGCATGTGCCTTGGACTTTCAGGGGAGTTGGTTAGATAAGCTTCATCTTATCGAGTTCTCGTATAATAATAGTTATCACGCCTCGATTAAGATGTCGCCTTTCCAAGCTCTATACGGTAGACCTTGCCGTACACCCTTGTGTTGGGATGAGTCAAGTGAAGCGGTCATAATAGGACCGGAGTACCTTGAGCAAGTGCAAGCCGAATGCAACAAATCCGAGCTAACATGAAGGCAGCCCAAGATAGACAGAAATCCTATGCGGATGTGAGACGACGCGACCTTGAGTTCGCCGTGGGCGACCAAGTGTTCTTGCGAGTTTCACCTATGAAGGGTGTCTTCAGATTTGGTCAGAAGGGCAAGCTAAGCCCGAAGTTTGTAGGGCCGTACACGTGTCCATGATGTATTTCATGTGTCACAACTCAAGAAGTATATTGCTGATCCTTCTCATGTGTTGGAGCTCGAGCACTTATCCATTGAGCCAAACATGCGATATGTCGAAACCCCAGTGAGAATCCTGGATAGGAAGACCAGAGACACTCGCCATAAGTCTATACGAATGGTGAAGGTCCTATGGTCTAACCATGATGTCGAAGAAGCGACATGGGAGTTGGAAGATGCCATGAAGGCTAAATACCCGCAGTTATTCATAGACTAGAGAGTCTAATATTTAGTATACGGTTACGGGTCGTACCCCTTTTTAAGGGGGGTAGAGCCCTTTTGCTTTTGCATTGCTTCGGGGTAAGCATTGCATTTTGTATGGCACATGTAGTGCAAGTGAATTAGTACGGATGTGTATGTATGTGTAATGTGTAATGAATGATGTGTATGTGCAATGTATGGTGTATTGGTGTAATGTGTATTGTGAATAGCAATGGTGTATGATGTATTGTTGTATGGTATGAATGGAGATGTTGAAATGTGTATGCTTGCAGTGTGAAAGAAGTAAACACCTCATAGGTGTAGGAAGACACATTAGGACAATTGGTTGCCTAATGAGTAGAATTATAAAACTATTAACCTTGAGCAACTTTGAGGGCAAAGTTTCTTAAGGGGGGTAGATTGAAATACCCCGTAATTAAAAATAGTGATTAATTAGGCTAATAAGTAATTTAGAAGCTTAATTAGGTGTAAATAATCATAAGGGAACAAATCCCGAAGAAAACGGACCTTTAAAACGGTTTAAAAACATTACCGAACCTTAAAGCACGTTTTTCGAGGTAACCGGGAAAACGTGTCTTTAAGCGGGTCAAATAGACTCGTAACAATTTTGGTCAACTAAATAATCATTAGTAAATATTAGTGAGGCTTTTGAACCAATAAGAATCAAGAAAACGAGAAATTAGTAAAAACTGTCAAAAACGGGAAGTTGTGGGGTAGAAATATAATTAACACAAACCTATGTGTCCAATATTGCAAATAAATTTCAAAACCCACAAGTGGGTACTGTGGGGTGTCCGATTTTATTTCCCCCCCTCACACCTCTTATTACTCTCCTTTTACTCACAAAACAACAAAAAACATAAAGTAACCCCCTCTCACCTTTTACTCTCTCTCCTCCAATTCTCTCATCCTCTCTCACGTAAGAACCCCTCACCAACACCCTCTCTTTTCTTCCTTTCTTCAACCTCACGATTTCCATGGAGGCTTAAGAAAAACAACACAAAACTCACCTTCTCTCCTTTGTAACTCCCTCAATACTCTTCCAAAAATTACAAAAATTATACCATTGTAATCCTCTCCTCAAGAGCTACATTTTCATCTTTCCAAAATTCAAAAACAAGCATTTTCGATTTTATGGGTAGACCCCATTTGGAGTTTCAACACCACCATTAGAAGGCCCTCCTTCTCCTTGTTCTTCTAAGGTAAAAATATTTTGAAAACTCCATCTTTTTCTAGCTCTTGTGGGCAAAACGAAAATCTAGACTAAACCCTTGTTTGGTCTCTTGTGTTCTAGCCGATTTTGGCTTGTTGAAGGAGTTGGAAACCTTGTTCTTGAACCACTCCAAGCTTCACTTGAACCTTGTAAGGTAATATAAATTCTAAACCCTAAAATATACATTTAAGGTTGATTGATGGTTAAGGTTAGTTCTAGTATTAGAATGGTGTATTAAAATATGTATATCAATGGGTTGTAGTGTTAAAGGAATTGAGATTACAAAACCGGTAGAGAGAGAAGGAAGGGAGAAGCAAGAAGAAGAAGAGAAACAAGGTAAATTACATCCCCTTATGTAGCCTTGTGTATACATGTATGCAACAGATTTTTAGGAAGCTAAAATGGGTATTGTAATTAGTAGTGTGGTAATGGTGTAATGAGTAAGAGAACATTAGTATTTTGAACCTTTGAAAACAATTTAAAAACTATTACAAAACAGATTGGGGATTGGTGTTTGTGTGCAGGAAATTTTGTAGTGTTTTTTTAGTGTTGTTTTAGTATTGGTATTGTATATGGGAGCTGGTATATTTTGATTGTTGTAACAGGTAAAATAAGTGTTGAATTGTGAACTAGATTGAGTGGTGAGAGTGTAAAAATATAGGGGAGGTTATGTCAAAATTTATCTAGAATTATAACACTTAGTGAATTTTAAACTAGGTGGATAATGTAAGTCGTAACAGGTTTTTTGAGATAGATAAATAGAGGGAAGATGGGGAGAGATAGTTAATGTAGTTGTAGTGTATTAGAGGTGTTAGCAATGACATTAGAAGAGGGAGTTGTAGATGGGGAGAGTTAGGCTTAAAATCTGTAGCAAAACACAACTAGGGAATAACTAGTGCAAGTGTTGAGTTGAAACTTAGGAAAATATTATGTGTATAAGTTAGTAAAGAGTTGTGTGAAGAGTTAGGAAATGAATTAGCATGATTTAGGGTGTTTAAATTGTACAAAAACATGTTAGGATGTATGTAGGAAGATTGGGGAAGCAATGGGTGGAATTGGGAAAGAAAAATAAAAACTGTAACAAGGTTCTGGAACCGTCCGACCCAGACGGTGAGTCGGACGTGGGTCGGACGGGACTTAAGAAACGAAAACCAGACTTTCTGGAATGGTCCGACCCAGAGCCGTGAGTCGGACGTGGGTCGGAATGGCTTAGGAAACTTCTGTAATGGTCCGACCCAGAGCCGTGGTCGGACGTGGGTCGGACATGGCTTAAATCTCGAAATAAAAAATTTCTGTAATGGTCCGACCCAGGGCCGTGGATCGGACGTGGGTCGGACGGGCAAAAAAAATAGTGGTCGAAGTTTCTGACTTCGTCCGACCCAGACGGTGAGTCGGACCTGGGTCGGACGGAGCTGAGACTCGAGACCAAAAACTTACTGGAATGGTCCGACCCGAGGGTATGGGTCGGACGGAATAGTGCTGGGTCGGACAGGGTAATTTTCTGGAACCGAAACTTACTGGAATGGTCCGACCCAGGGCTTGGGTCGGACGGGTGGACGGCCCAATCCTGACAAAAAAAAATATATATTTTTTTTAATTTAAATAACTATAGTATATATATATATATATATATATATGTATGTATACCCACACATATATGTATATGTACATGTAAGTAAGCATGCAAACCTTAGGCAAGAATATAGAAACTTAAGTAAAGGAAAATGAGTAAGTAACGTGTAAGCGTAAGAAGTATAAGGATAGTAAGTATGAGTTAAGTAATGCTAGTTAGATTAATCATTTAATTGTATGTATGTAATAGGATTTGATTTGTGACACCGGAAGGACGTTTGGAATCACGTACGACGGTGAACGGTATGGATTCCTCATGCCCCGTATGCTATCTTGGTTACTCTGATTTGTGTGTGTGTGCTAATTGATCACCAAATAAGATAAATGCACGAATCGGAGTTAATATGCATACTTGTGAATATGTAGTGTTGTATGATGTTGTATTTTTCTTTAATCCTTAGTTTGTATAATTCATGAAATGTATGGATGATAATGAATGTGTGTATGTATGTTGTATTGTACCGTGACCGTTATTTATTGTGCTTGGACTTCTAACTTATTCCTAACAAGCTAACCATCCTAACTTAAAATGGTAATTAAATTGGAATGAGTAGAAGTCCGATATAGTTTCGGCCACGCGTGAGGATGCGGAGTCACGAGAGGTTGGCTCCAATTCCTGACTCTTAAACTGGTCCGCGGCCCAAATCCCTTAGGTGGGTAGCATCCCGGATTGGTGAGTCAAGTAAATCCCGGATGTGGGACGGTGTAGTCCCCAAGGCCGGAGGTCCCGACGACTTGACTTGAGTATAAGTAAGTAAGTAAGAATGAGTAAGTAAAGTAAATGAAAGTAAGTATTTGTAAGTAAGAAAAAGTAAGTAACGAGTAAAAGAGTAAAGCATTCCGATTAACCCGGATGCATAATTTGGCTAACCTTATGAAGGTAAGTAAGATGTGTGCTTTGTATTGTTGCCTTGAATTATGTAGTGAATCGTATGAGCATGTAATTTGTATGAAAATCATGTATGTATGAAATAAATGAACTGCATGTTTAGTGGACGTCAAATAGTCGGCGTGCCCTAGCTAGCACGCGGTATATGCGGAGTCCATATGCAGCGTTTGCTGAGCCCCTTGGGGAACCATTTTTACTACACGCAGGTACCCGCGAGGGATGAAGATGTGAAGATTGAGTTTCATTTCTTTTATCTTCTTTTTGGAATGTAAACAATGAATTTTTGATAGGTGTACTGAGTAGTACATGGCTGTAGTTCTTGAATAGCCGGTGTACCATGGGGTACACCTTTTTGGATATTGGGAAAGGAGCATTGGTATAGATGAGTAGCCTTAGGAACTCATTCTTTTGGAACTTAGAGACGATGTAATCGAACGCACTTTAATACTCGGTGATCCATTGATGTAAGTATTCGGTATATGGTAATTTTGGTAAGTAATTTAGTAGCTCGGTACGTTATGTTCATCAGACCGTGACTGTAAGTATTAGTAGCCTAGATAGCCGTATGGGCGGTTAGCGGCATTGTTTCACCCGCCGTAGTAAGTATGTAATAATTCCGCTGCGAACTCGTAGGATTAATAGGACGATTAGACGGTAAGCATAGGATTAGCGGTTGGGGTGTTACACTAGAGTTAGACCCACGTCTCAGATAAGAGACGACTCCACTCCTCATTCCCGATACGAGAATGAGGGAGACCAACACTCTTCTCCTAGCAACTGTTCGATACTTTGGGGGTCACGGGGTGTAACCCCTTTTAAAGAGGGTAGAGCCTCTTGGCGTACACTGGCGTATACTAGGATTCTATGTGGTTTGTGTCGTTTGTTGTGCATATGCGGGGCATACTTGATGTGTCACAGAATTTACGTGCTTTAAGCACTTGGATGAATTTATGTTGGTCGGGTTGTCTTAATTGTAACGTATGCAAGGCATACTGTTGTATAGCTGGTTTGTTGTTTGTGCATGTATGCACTCGTTGGTATGACTATGTATCCGATGAGATACTTGGATGGTTATCGGTGTCTATGTGGGGATTTATGTATTAGTATTGTGCACTTGTGTTGCACCTTGTGTGGATGGGTGTAATTGTATGATACAACTAAGTTTATGAGATGCATATTATTATTTCACTTGGATGAGTTGGTTTATGCACCTGTTGCACTTTGAGTTATGGAGATACGGGACTTGATCCCTAGGATTAAAGTTAGTCATGGAACTAGATTCTCCTAGGAACAATTGATCAGAAGTAAAACTTCGGGACGAAGTCTTTTTAAGGGGGGTAGATTGAAATACCTCAAACACTAATTACCTTACTTAATAAGGAATTAAATTAAATGAGACTAGATGATCGAAAAATATTCATCTAATGATCACTACTCACCATAAATAATAGTATATAAGTACATAGTCCAAAATGGACACTAAATCATACGTGTAACCTCTAATCAAGCGGGAACAACATTAAGGAGAAAATAACTCCTAAAACCTAATACTATATGTAATATTCTAATACATACATCAATGTCACAAATAAAGTGATAAAATTACATGGGATGATTTACATAATCAAACCAAGATTTCAAAGACTAAAATCACCCATTTATATACACCGAGACAAGGGATATTACACATTACCATCCAACACATTAACAAGCTCATTATATATATCATTAATGTGCAACATTAATATATTGGAGTAAAAAAAGAAGAGAAAACTCTCTCCCCTTAGATACAACCGATTAATGAAATTCAAGGGGGGAAAAGAAAGTTAGAAAAGTAAGATTGAAAACAAAAGGAAATACAATACAAGTACTACCTAGAATTAAGGAAACAACTAGCTACATATATCCTCCTATATCCTCTTGCAATTCGGCTGACATACCCCCCAATATACCCATCTCATTTGGCTAACAATAGGGGAAGAAGAAAAGCAAGTTTAGACTAGACTAACAAGTACAAGCCACATTATTAACTAAGAGATGTCATCATCATTCACTTTCCCCTCCTCTTGCTCTCGGCTGCAACATACTCCAGCCCCCATCAATTCAACCGGCTGCAACAAGGAAAAGAAAAGGAAGAAAAAAAATTTAGCAACAAGTACAATACTTTAGCAACTATCACATCACCCTCTTCCTGTGTACATACGGCTGGAAAGACTTCAGAGTTTTTCCCCCCATCATTACCGATAACCATACTGTAAAGGAGGAAGAGAAACAAAAAATAGGTAACTAGCTACTAGCCAATACCCTTCCCCTTATATAGTCCAAGTCAGACAAACAATTTCCCTGCCCATGCTCACGTTGAGATACGCCTTTCTCCTCTAGTTCTCTCTCGGTTGACAGCAACATCAGACCCTTCTTCATTCTTTTTTTCTCTCTCCCACCGTGAACAACAACTGTTACCATAATCATCTTCCATCCCCTTTCCTTGCATTTTAAAGGTCTTAAACTTCATATTCTTACACCCAAAAACACCCACCTTATTCTCTTTATATCCAGCTATAAATCCTGAGCATGAGCCATGGAGTAGCTAACAACAACATAATGGAATGATGTAAGAAGAAAACTGAAACACTCTCCATCATCCTCTCGGTTTTCATCTAGGAAAAAAATACTACTTTTAACACCTCTTGTAAACCCTCTTTTGATGCACAAGCTGGAGGTATTCCTAGCCTTTCCTTGAATAAGAAACCACCACTGATAAAACTGCAGCATTAAGGAGGAATCACCAAGCAAAACCAGGTAAGGAAACTGCATGAAAACCCTCATTCTTCTCTCGGTTCATGTATGTATATGTGTAACAAGGGAATTCGATGTGTTGTAGTTGTTGGTGCTTCATTAAACAGGGATGAAGGAGTGTATATGAGTTGATTCATTGTGGTGAATGTGTTAAAGAAGTAGACAAGTGCTGTCAAAATTTCCTTGGAGATTATGAACTTGAGTGTTTCATTTAAAGGAGGGAACTAGGTATGCTTAAGAGGTTTAAGTAAGTAGTGATGGTTTGGAAAACCAAACTATGGAGAAGAGTGTATTAGGAGTAAGAATAATGCCATTTGAGTGCTTGGAATGACATTAGTGAGTGAAAAATGAATGGTAAAAAGAGGGAGCTAAATCTGTTGCAAGAAGTGATGAGAACTTGAAAACTACTTATGAAATATAAGTGAATTTGAGTGAAATAATCAAAAGTTTGTGAGAGGACTTGGTGGTTGGATTAAGGTGGTTTAGGTGGGTAATTAGGTGCTAAAACATGTGGATTATAAGTGAGAAAGATTGGGAAATCAAATGGTGGAAGAATGGAGTTGTAACAGATTTGGAAATGCCAAATCTGTAAAATCTGTAGCAGGGTCCGGGACTAGGTCTAGGACCATGTTCCGGACCACCCCCTAAAATACCCCCGAGAGTCTTTCAGTTTGATAGGTCCGGGACTTAAGAGATGTATAAGGTCCCGGACCACTTCAAAAATAAGGCCGAGAGTTAAGACCAGCATTGGTCCGAGACTTAAGGTAGGGACCAAGTCCCGGACCCCCCCCCAAAATCCTACAGAGAGTGTTTTAAAGGCTTCTAATGATGGGGGTTTGAATGTTAATGATGTTATAAGAGGTTAAGGCCTTGTTTGGTGACATTTAAAGGCCCTAGGAAGTGTAAGAAAGTGTTAGTAGTGATTGAGAAGTGAGAACTCAAATTAACAAGAGTAAAACCGAGATAACGGGATGACGGGGTATGTACGAGAGTATCATTTTAATTATGTACCGTATGATCTTAGTATTAATAATAATGTTTGAAACATTATAAGAGGATCGTGTGTGAACCGAGCATGGTGAGATGACACGGTAAAAGTAAAACCCCCGGTGAAAGGTATGATTTTCTCATACTCCGCGTGCTAACCGAGTTACGTTGATTTGTGTGTTTGTGTGCCGGCTTAATCAAGACTAAAGCATGAAAATAATCCCTTGTTTGATTATGTATGTCTTGTTGTATACTGAATGAGCTAACATACTTGTATGCTGGTGTGGTCTAACATAGAGTAAAGACCGACTCATAGTGAGTAACGTTTGGCAAGAGACTCATAGAGCGGGTTGATGCTTATGATAATGAAAACGTGCAAACACACAAACTATCCGTTAAAGTATAACGATAACGCAAACACATGAACTCCCTAGAATGTGAAGAGAAGTACGGGTTGAGTAAATACCCGATAACGGTTAGAAAACCATATTGAAACAATCCACGAAACAAATGAGAGTGAAAAGATAAGTGAACCTCCTTCAAGGGGATTAAAGATAGTTCGAAGATGTGAACTAGTAAAGAAGGTAAAAGAGACCTAAGGGATTAGTAGCTCCCTTAAGACATGGTCGACCTCCTATATGAGGATTTTACCCGGTATAAGAAAATGACCGAAAGTATGAGTAAATGAAACGTATGGGTAACTCTTAAAACCTAAGATTAACCGAACTTGTGTATTGTTCCCAAAGTCATTAGAAACATCAAGAGTGATGCTTCTAGACTAAAACACATAATATTATTATAACTCCGAGAGAGGAGTGTATGGGAATGAGAGTAGTCCGAGAGTAGTCGGACCTATGTAAAAGTGTTAGGAACTAAGAGAGAGTTCCGTGAGCTAGTTGAACCTTTCCACCAGGCTAGACCCAGAGTGGGGTCGAAACCGGGGAAGTAAGACTATGCTTGAGAGCCATGAGTTTTGGCCTAAGTATGTATTAAGAGTAACAAGCGTGACGTAGGAGACCTGCAGTGTCTCGAGAATCTACAAGAGCTTGAGAATAAATAACCCGAGAGTGTGGGTGAGATAGTGAGTACAAATAACCCAAAGTGTGGGTGAGATAACGAGTATAAGTAACCCGAGAGAATGGGTGAGTATAGTACGAGTAGCCTAAGAGAATGGGTGTGTATATGAATAAGTAAACAAGGCATAGTGAGGTATAACCCTCAAGGCCTAAGAGTAAACTGATACAACTAACAACCTTGTTATGTTAGTTAGGAATTGTGTTCCGTGATTGGATGTAGATTCCTTGAGTAATACACATATATATATATTGTATTGCTATGATGCATGTTGTTTGACTAAAATGAACTCCATGTATATCCGACAAAAGTAGTCGGCGTACCCCGGTTAGCGCTCGGGGTATGCGAATTTCATATGCAGCGTTAAGCTGAGCCCCTAGGGGCAACGTTTTTATTTTTCAGGTACACCAAGATGTTACCGTTCGAGAGTAGGACGGGGTTGGTGGTATGCATGGGTAGTTAGATTTAATTACTTATGTATGGAAAGAGGTGTAAGACCGAATATGTTGTCGGCATCCATATATTGTAGACTCGGTATAGTAAAGAAATGATTTGAGTAAAGTAATTGTATTGTGTATTCGGTTGTTCCAGTTCATCAGACCGTTACGATATGTAAGTTAAGCCTGGTTAGCCACATGGGTGGCTAACGGTGTTGTTTCACCCCTCGTTGTAATTAGAGTTCCGCTGTGTGAGTAAGAGAAATTAGTAACGGTTTATGAGGTAATGACGAGACTAACGGTTGGGGTGTTACACCCATTGTTGTGGGTATGTAATGTGTTATGTGTTTATAGTTTACATGCATGATTTAAATATAATCAACCGCATGCTTAGACGACAATTAGTTGTGCGTGACCCGGTAGTATGCGGGCTGTGGGATTACCATACCAGCACAGGTGCTGAGCCCCCTGGGGGGCCACCCTTTCTTTTCTTTCCTATTTCAGGTACAAGGAGCTGGAAGCCATTCGAGAGTAGGACGGGGTAGTTGTTTGTACATGGGTAGCCATTTAAATTGTGTATGTATTGTAGGTGTAGTAAGACCGAAATTGTATCGGCATTAGTTTGTAAATACTCGGTATAGTTGGAATGTATATGTGTATTGGTTGTTGTTAATGGAAAGGGATAGTAATGTGTAGTTGCTCGGGAATCTAGTCCATCAGACCGATATAATGTATATGTATTAGCCTTGTTAGCCACGTGGGTGGTTAACGGCGTGTAACACCATTGAGTTAAGTAATGTGATGAGTTAAGTTTTCCGCTGCAATTTGCTGTTCAGTGTATGGTTGTAGTTGGGGTGTTACAACGGTACTGAATGGGCGTTACGTGTATATATATAGTATATATATTACGAGGTTGAAAGCATAGGTTACAATTAAATAAGAGAGGAAGTGGGACGAGGATTATAATTGGGTTGGTTTTTGCAAATAATTAAAGAGGAAAGGGAAGGAATGTAAATTTCGAAAACTTATGTGGGCTGGTTGTGAAATTCAAAAATAAAAACCGAAAAGTAAAACAAGGTTGTAATGGTATAAATGACATTATGTTAAGATATAAAGAGATATGCGATAAGGAAAATTATTATGGTATAGGCATACTTCAGAAACATTTACATGAAATGACGAATAGATCCATTACGGTAAATGTTAAAATTCGTAGAACATGATTTTTAAGAAAAATGGAACATATAATATGACAGACAAAGTCATGTACGATGTTATATGGTTAGAAATAAAAATGCAACTCGATTAAAATAAATATAGCAGCAACTATATACTAAACATGTGCATACGTAATTAACAACTATGCACCCACGTGAGAACGGGAGCGTAGACGATAAATGTAGTTAGAGGATTAAACTTCATGCAAACACGTATACTGTAACACCCCAACTAACAACACACACTTAACAACAAACTGCAGCGGAAAACTTAACTCAACACATTACTTAACTCATTGGTGTTACACGCCGTTAACCACCCACGTGGCTAACAAGGCTAATACATATACATTGTATCGGTCTGATGGACTAGATTCCCGAGCAACTATACATTACTATCCCTTTCCATTAATGTAATACCCCAACCCGAAATCCAATAAACTGAACGGCGATCACTCCCAAATAAAATACAACTGCAGCGGAAAAAATACAGCAACCGGGCGGTATTACAATGCCGTTGGCCACCCTTGTGACCAACAAGGCTAAGTCCAATTACAATCCTCAAATGTCACGGTCTGGAATACAGATACAACCCGAGATACTAGGAATCAAACTCAAAGTAAAATACTGAATAAATAATTAACTAATAGTAGACTCCCAAAGCTTGGTTCACCCCACCTACACTCAGTGCGGTGATCTCCTCAACTTCAGGTACCTGAAAAATGGGGTGCCCCCAAAGGGGCTCAGCAAACAATGCTGGTATGGAAAACGTGCAGCCCATCGTCTACCGGGCCAACCAACTACTTTGTCGAATACATGCAGTTCATTTTTATAAAGCTGTAAACAAGCATAGTCTGATAATAACAAGTATCCATACAAGGACAATAATGTCACATAGAACAAGACACAGAAGGTCGAGTTAGCTGAACTGAAATTCTTTACTGATAGTCGGTCCACACGATGGGACTGACAGTTATAACTGAATATCTGAAATAGTGGAGGTATAGTGACCTCGTTATAAAGAAAGGTTGGGTATAAAAACCCCAGGAGATAACGTAGTTAAACCCTGAACTGAATGGCGTGGGAAATAAGAACCCACTAGAGGAATAAAGTCTTCCTCGAACTGAGGGCATTTGAATCCCGGAAGGAATAAAGTCTTCCTCCCAACTGAATGTTCCGTCGCGACGTAGGAGACGACCTGAGACAGGTACAACTCCCGTAGCATGCATGGCCAGATCCAACTGGGCTCCTCAATCTCGAAGTATATAATTGTTAAGTGTCATATAAAGACGAAACAAGAACACAATGTGTATTGTCAATTATCACGTTTAGGATAATGACGTTTGTTATAAACTGAAGTTAGTGAGAGACTTGAGTACAAGTCCTCGGTATACTGAAACGCAGGTATTTAATCCACTGGTATAGTAGTGTTTGTATGCGTGGGACATACACGATGTAGTCAGCAACATTCACGCACATAAAATAATACCACAGTGTGCAAGAGTAAAACAACAGTTTACATTAATTATCTTGGTCGTTATTTCAAACAACAGATAGCACACAAGCCGGTGTAATTCGTTAGAAAACAGGTTGCAAGAATCCCATACCGTTCACCGTAGACTGTTACTTTGTAAATTCCCGGTCAACGTCTGGTCAAACAAAGTCCTAGAATAGGATTAACTGAGAGGGTTAATTTATGTTACCCTTATATATGATCCTATTGGATCTTTCAACAAATCTCTTATTTGTTATTCATTTGAGGTTTATTTCTTTTAATTACCTCATGATTTAATGTATAACTTATTGGTTATTCCTTTTTTGATTTATTTATAAATCCTTTAATGTACATATATGATTCATCATATTCATGTACTATATTTGTTGTTTTTTTAATTGTCTAAGTGACATAACAACTTATAATTTTCTTAACTATATTTAAATGTCTTACAATGACATAATATTCTTATAATCTCCTATTCTCCTTTTCGTCATAAACAATACTTATTGTTTCTTTTTAACTTCCTTATAACAGCATAAACCATAGTCTAATTCCATAATTCCTTAATTAAAATCTTTCTTCTAATTTCCTCAAAGTATCCATATAGGACCTATATTTATTTAAATCTAAATTATTACCCTTATATTTCGGTTATTTAAATAACCACATTAATTCATAAACTTTATATTTAAATTCTAATTCATTATTATAGAGTTTAACTTCTTATTTAGCTAATTACATAGTCACACTAATATTTTGGTATATAGCTTTTAAGTACTAACTTTCAAAAATAACAACTTAGCCCCTTAAATTCTCGGCAATGATATTTTATTTCCCATAATACAATTTAACCACAAACCTTATAAACTTTGCATAATGCCTTATAAACTTATAGTTTTAATTTTAATTCCATAAATGCCGAATATATATATAAATTCTTAAATTACCAAACTAACCCCAAATAATTCGGCTTAGGTTGAACTCTCCATTAATTACATTTCACCCCAAACTTTATAATACCTTCTTAATGACTAAACTAAGTCTAAATATTTAATTCTTCAAAATTTCGAAAGTGAGCCTAATAAATCTTAATTATGAATTCGCCCATTAATAAGTTCTAAACTTTCATAACAACTTTTATAAATTACATAATAGCCCAAAACTTTATAAAATGTTATCTTAACACTTGTTTAATTTATCTAAAATTCATAAACTTAATTCCTAACCTTATATTATATTATAAAATACCAAACAGCCACTTAACTCTCGGTTTTTATAATAAACCCACTAATTTTGTAAAAATTACATTTAAGCCACTTAACTTAATTAATTAGCCATTTAAGCACTAATGAAATATTTTTAGCTCACCAAACTTTGTGATATAAGTTTATATACCTAAGTAGCTCATTAAAACTTATTTATCAAGTAGAACATCGGCCATAATTTAAATGAGACCTTATGTTATATAAAAGTGGATTTATATGTCTAAGTAATTATAAATAAATTCATAGGAGTCATATAACTCATGTATAAATTATTGTAATGTCTTATATAAATTCTAAGCTCAAAATAAAGCATTTTGCCTAAGACTTTTCGGCCTAAATTTATTTGTAACATAAATGAATTTTGTGACACAAAATGTGTCTTAAGGTAAATATTTTCTATATATGTTATAGTTTATTTTTTGGCATATAAAACCATATAATTTCGGTATAATAAACCTAGGAGGTGTACATAATTTTTGTACATTTTTAGAAGCTTAACAAAGCTTATAATAAGGATTTACTTAGTAAACTACTTCTTAACAAAGGTGGTTAAGTGCTTGAACTTCTTCTTGAATCTCCAAGCTTTCTCCTAGGTAAACTTGATGCTCCTCTTCGGTTGTATGCAAGAGGTGAAGGTGTTTAGGAGTTAGATCTTCAACAAAGACCTTAAGTAGATTTGTAAGTAGTTTTACAAGACTTACCTTAGACTTTCTCCTTATAAATTCGGCACTCCTAAGGTAGATGAAGAACAAGTTTTCCTTCATCAAAATGAAGAAGAAAAGGACTTAGAAGGAGTAGAACTTGGTTACACATAAAAATGTGCTTTAAGGATTTTTAAGCTTTAAAACTACCTTAAGATGACCTTGAGATGCTCCTTGGATTAATGTTGGTTTGGACAATCTCCTTGGAGAACTTATTGATGCCGAACACACTTTGTTATGCTAGGAAGAGTTTGCTTCAAGTTTGCCAAGAAATGCTAGGAATTTACCTTAAAGATGGAGATAGAGTTAAACCTCCATTAATGGACTTAAGAGCTTCAAAGGAGAAGATGAAGCTAGAAGAGAGAGGAGAGAGCTTACCTAAACCGTGGATGAAGAGGGCAAGGAAGAAAGTGAGACTTAGCTCACGTAAATGCAATAGGCATTTGGAAATTGATTTTGTTTTGTCAAATTTTTAATGTCATTTGGCAATACTTTTTCTTAGTTTATTTCATGGTTGATTGGCTCAATAAATGTCTCCTTTCCAGCTTAAAAATCGGACATAATAGAGGACATGTGAGGTGTGACAAGGCAAGAGTTGGAAAGGAAATAATTGTGAGCTAGAAGACAAGGAAATTTAGGTAAGTGTACTTTTGATTTTACTAAGTTAAAGCCTTGTCTTCTTCCTCATTATGGTGCACGATTTCAAGGCTAAAAGAGGGGTCTCAATTCGTTGATGAAGAGCCAAGGAAGAAGCTTGGAAGGTCTCTTGAATTTTAAGAAATGAAAAAGGTGGAATCTAGATCCACTTTTGCCTTTTTACATTTTGTCTTCTTCCTAACTCACATGGCCTTGTTTCTCTTCATAATTTCGACAGCCACATGGTCAAATGAGACCTACATACTTTGGCATTAAGTAATGTAAACCATGGGATGATGAGTCATCATGTTTAAGCCTTTTATAAATTTTTAAAGCAAATTTTATACTAGTTTTTGCCCTTAAAATCGGCCCCTATAGAGACCCTTGTTGACTAGTCACACCAACTGATTTAGAAGGTAATTTAACCCTTTTTACGATTACCAATTCGTGGCATGTCAAAAAACAAGGTAATTGCGTAAAACGCATTTTCGTGACACCCGAAGGTGTGTTTTTGTGCTCTAAGGAAATTTGGGAAACCAATTGTTCTTATGAGTTCCAAGTGTTTGTAAACACTTATTATAGTAAAAACATATACTAAGATGTTACATTGAGTTATATGGGGTTATATCAACCCGTGGACATAATTTAGGGCCATCGGACACTCCGGGCCAAAAAGGAGCGCTAAGAATCCTCCTTTGGTTTTTGCTGAATTTTGAGAAACCACTTCGTGGGTTCTATTTAGAATGATAAATAATTGATGTTAGGAACTCTAGGAATTAATTTTATAGGAGTTCGTGCCACCTCGGCACTCCTCCGGACTTTTCGTGCTTTAAGGAGCGGGTGTGAGCACTCCCGAGCATTTGCGTATTTGACTGAATATAGCTTAGGGAATATATTGTATATTCATATAATAATTGTATGACCATTTAGTTTGAATATTAGAGGGTCATACAAGGTCATGTTTGACCATATGCTTCTAAGGCGTTTTAGCGTTTATGGTGAAACGACTGTTTTACGTAACGTTTCATGCATGGGTTTGCATGCGTACGTGAAATGGTTTATATTTGGATTATATTCCAATAAATAATGATTAAATAATATTATTTAGATTTGGGGTATTTCAATTAACAACAACCAACATACATAAACATTCTAACTGTACCGAGTATTTAAAAACTGACGCCGATACAATTTCGGTCTTACCACACCTACAATACATACACAGTTAAAATGGCTACCCATGTACAAACGACTACCCCGTACTACTCTCGAACGGCTTCCAGCTCCTTGTACCTGAAATAGAATTGGAAGAAAGGGTGGCCCCCAAGGGGCTCAGCACCTTTGCTGGTATGGTAATCCCGCAGCCCGCATGCTACCGGGCCATGCACAACTAATCGTCGTCTTAACATGCGGTTGATTATATTTGAATCATGCATGTAAACTATAAACACACAACACATTACATTCCCCCGCAATAGGCTCAACAACACAGACAACACATCCATACTTGATAAATCACTCATTGTGTTCTTTAACCCTAGAGGGTTCTCCTCTAATGGAGCTACTTCCTTAATAGACGACACTTACCTAATAATCGGGTTATCCTTAAACGCCTTTTATTATAAACTGGGATTTATATCCATGATCCACATACTCCACATCTTAACAAACATATAACATCACATCACAATAAGAATTGCAGCACAATAATAACACATAACATAACGGGAACGGTTCCCTTTACGATCCGGCCCAAACATAGTTAGTTAACTTGGTAAGCCTAGAGAATGAATACACACTCATTACCGTCCTGTTAGTCAGACGAGTAACTTAACTTAAAGATGGATCGGATATAGTGATTCGAACACACCGTACATAATCCCCAACAGACGTGAGTCAAAAGCCTTGGTTAAGCTCAGGGGTGATTGAAGACCAATGAAGGAAAACAACCAACAGAGAGGAAGCTGAAAAACTGTATACATCAACTCCCAAACAACGCGCGACCGGAACAACCGGATTCCTCACCCCCCATATATATATATATATATATATATATATATAAACATAGTTAAGGGCTCCACTGTGGAACCTATCACATCATACACTTACAGTATTACAACTGGGTTAAACACACAAGGGAGGTCCATACATTCACACACAAACATCACACAATTAACTCACGCATAGCCGTGGTTAGAACGTTCCCATGGTTTGGGTCGTTAAATCCGAATACCGATCTCTCATGTGATCCTAGACTCAGTTAGCTAAGGTTTAACACTTTCGAAGTTAAATGGTATCGGAACAAAACACGCCACATACATGAATTACTGTAAACTCATTACATACTTTTATCTTATAACGTGGCAAACATTCAGAAAACACATTGGCATACAAGCCGGTGTAATCCGGTAGGACACAGGTTGCAAGAAAACCATACCTTTCACCACGGTCCACTATATTGTGTCCTCCTAGTTTCCTCGAACATATCCCGTACAACTGGTAACATCACAATTACTTTCATTAACATTGGAGTAATATGCTTGTTTAACGTCTAATGCGCCCATAGTTAACCCCGTCATCCCGTTATATTTAAGTTACTCTTGTGATCTTAAGTTCACAACTCTCACATCAAACCTAACTCTTATTTACACATTTTAAGGCCTTTACATGTCACCAAACAAGGCCTAAACATCATCTAAAACCATTACCATTCAATCCCCCAGCATTAGGAGCCTTAAACAAATTTTTTCCTTCATCTCTGGTCTGGACTGCCCCTCTGGGGCGGTCCACAACAGAAGCTACACGTTTTTTTTTCACTTCTCTACACTGGACCTCCCCACAGGGGCGGTCCCTAGGGGCGGTCCAGAACATACCCCATTTTAAAAACCGTTTTCTCCTCATTTAGAACTCCAAATTCACCCCAATCTTTTCCTATGCATTACACATGTTTTCCCACTTGTTTTAACATCTTTTTGGAACACTAAAACCCTCTATAATCATCCCAAAAACTCCTTAAACTTTTACTCAAACTTTTACTAAATCCTTAACACTTAGAACATTTTACTTACACTTGTAACTTGTAGTTTTTGCTTAAAACTTCCACTAACCAAAGTGTTCTTCGACCACAAGATAACCACTCCTATAGCATCATTTTGTATCACACTCCTCCCCTTTACACACACTCCTCAATTCTTTCCCACAAGTTCCTCATTATACCTTCACAAGGCATTACACTTCCATTGTTCACCAAACTTTGCACAAGACTTTACCACATCTCCACTATGACCTGGGTGTATCCAAAATTCATCCATTAGTTCTCTAAATCTCCAAGACTATGCCCAAGCATCTTAACACTTAAGAACACCTTAATTCACTTTCTTTCACCATCTTAACACTTAACAATTCCTAGTACCTTCTAGGTCATAAAATCTCATTACAACACATAAACTCTTTTGTTAATCAACTAAATTTTGCCATAGCTTCTCTTGTATCACCTTACACCAAAACACATTGTTTTTCACCTTTAGACAATCAAGAACATTCAATCTCTTAATACACACTCTTATACACAAACATATGGTTTTTCATCCTTTAACCATCAAACACATTCACCTTCACAAGAGATGTTCTTTACACACAACTAAACCTTTAAACTACACTACATCACAATATAGTGCATAAACTTAAATTGCTTGGCACTTAGGCCCTTAAATAACATGGCTCTTAGGCCCTTAAATTGCATTAAACTTAAACAGTGAATCTCCACATTTAAATGCCTTCAACCTGCGAATACACACAACAATGCTCCCATGTCTTTTTAGTCCACCTAGTGGATAGTTTTCTAGCTCATTTTCCATTGGATCTTTAGGTTAATTATTAAGCAAATATAGCTCAATTTCCTAGTACATAAAACTACATTAAGAGAGGTCATTTACCTCTTTGTTTTCCAAGCTTTCTCACTTGTTTTCTCTAGTTTTTCTTGATTGAAAATCGGCAAGGAGCTTTTATCACTTGTCAACCTTCTAACCAATACACATATAAGGGTAATGAGTATTAAGTTTAATACTCAAACTCATAATTAAACCCTAGGTTTACATAAGTGTCTTAAAACACTAAAATTTGATGATTACCTTTGGAATTTGAAAGAGAGCTTGGTTAAGTGGCAAGATAGGACTCCTCCTAGTCCCTTGAAGATTGAATTAAGCTAAGAAAATAGCAAGACAAGGCACCATTGTAAGGTGAATTTTCGGCTATACAAAGATAATGATGGGAACTTGGATTTTCTTTGATTTTCCTTACCTTGAAACAAAGGAGAATGAGAAGGCATGGAAATATGAGCTCAAGCTCCTTCAATGGTGAATCTCCATGGAACCAAAATTGAGTCCTTGAAGATTTGAAAAGAGGGAAATGAAGAGCTCACTCTAACTAAGACAAAGGTAGTCTTGAAATTGATTTTGGAGCATGGAGTCATAAGTTACAAGCATTAAAAGATGGAGAATGGCTACTTGATGTAGAAAAACAAGAATGGAGAAGGGAGGATGAGGTTGGAGATGGTGGGAATCAAAAAGAAAAGAAGAGAAAGTGAGGAGAGAGGTAAGTTTTGGAGATATTTAAGTTATAAAGCAAAAGTAACCCTTTTACTTACTTTTCTTTCTTTCTTTTAATTGGCTAGCCAAGTGTGATGACTCACACCACTAAAACCGTGGCCCCTTACATATTAGAGATATATATGGTCTTTGTTGACCATTTAAACAACTTATGTTGACTTATGACTTAAACTAGCACTATTTGAGCCCTATTCATAAACTAAGGCACATATTTGTGAAATTTTTGATTTCCCATTGATATAGACTTCCTAATGTGATACTAAGTAGTACACATGTTGATTAAAGAGTAATTATCGACATTTAGTCACTCAAAAATCATTTACAAGACAATTTTTCAGAAATGTGCTTTAAGGCTCCTTAAGGCACATTTTGTGTTTTAGCTTGTTTTCAAGCTTGGTTTTCTTTATTAATTGATTTAATATGTTCATTAACATATACATAAGGTCTTGGTAAGCTTATTAGGTCTTAACCA
>CM041780.1:95434198-95629237 GCA_023374045.1 Limonium bicolor | reverse complement strand
TACACCCCTGCGCTCTAAGGCGCCAAAGGGTAAGGAATTGATATTAAATGAGTTAAGAAACAAATTAGTAACCATTTGAGATATGAGAATTGACATATGAATCCTCAGGATCTGAGACTGAGAAGGGAGCCGGTGGTGGCTACCAGCGACGCTTCATTTGTAGTGGTGTCACAAGGACCACCCCGGGCTCGACTGTAAGGGGAATAAGGTGGAGTGCAACTTTTGTGGAGTCTACGGGCATCAGCATATGAGTGTTACCGAACCCTGCTAGCAGAGCCTATAGGCCCGATACCAGGGGCAAGGGCAAGACCGATCAGGGAGCTGGATCTGACGGTCAGAGGAAGGTGCAGCAGCCGGCGGACAAGAACCCACGGGTGACCCAGAAGACGGGACCCACTTTACACATGGTGGACCGGGACGATGAGCCTGAACCCTCATCGAGACCAGGTACCACTATAACCATTTAATAATAAAAACTACCTGCTTACCGCATTATCATGCATGCTTGGTGAATAAATGAGTTAAGCAAGAATAAGATGAGATTAGAACTTAAGTAAGACATAACCCTACCACTTTAGGAAGATTCAATATTTGCTACCCAATACCATCTACATCTAACCCGGAGCACACCGACATCGAAACCATAGACTTTCCAACCGAACAATGTCAGGTTATCCGCCCAGGTATGATTTTATTACGGGGATACCTGACACCCCGAAGCACAAATAGCCATCATCAGAAGATGCAATCAACCTAGGAATGGGACCGGGAGGTTTTTTACACACCGGAGTACCCAGGGGAGCAAGGATGAAATTAAAGATGATGAGCTTGGGCAAGGATTGGAATCCGTATGCCAGAATTATCAAACCATGAGGGTGCAAGATGGAGTCTCACCACCGGGAAGACCCGAAGAGTTCCATCCAGTTATTACACAAGTCGTGGAAATCGCTCAGCAGTTGGAAGCTGAACCGATTCTAGACATCCAAGCAGACATTTGCATTGTAAACTTCTACGAGAAGGACGGGAAACTGGACTACACCAGGATAAGGACTAGACAACGGAGTCTCTCGAAAGAGGGATACCCGTAGTGTCTTGTCCATTGATGCGGAGTTTTTATATGGCGAGCAGAAGTGTGCGACCGTGCAAATAAGATAGTACTTAAGTCAGGTGATGTATTAATTTTGGGAGAGAATCAGGATGTTATACCATGGGATTAAGAGAATCAAGCTGAATACAACACCATCAGCAGTAGTCAATGCGACGCATATGAGACCAGGAAGATTAAACCTAACCTTTAGACATATTAGCCATGTAATGTTAGAATGAGATAGGATGAGATGTAGATTGAAGCACATGTTGTAAACAGGATGGTCATGAATAAAATAACAGTGTTGTTCATATAAATTGTTACGACTCTTGTTATACCATCAATACTCATGAAGCTTGTGAACACATTAAATTATGGACTCGGTACGGAAGGTGCACTAAGCATACTTACAGAGGTAACAGGCCGACGCCAGCGGTACTATCCTCACCGGCACCTTTCCGATTAATGGGATTGAGGCATCAGTTCTCTTCGACTCAGGGGCCTCGCATACCTTTGTCTCGTCATCATTCGCGAGCAGGTTGAGGCTAGACGCTGATGAGCTACCCGACTTCACGGTTACGCTCTTCCGTCTAAGGAGAAGGTTCGTTGCATCGTTACTACCGAGGAGCCACCATCAGAATTAAGGGAGAAGACTTTCCAGTCAGTTTCATTGAGTTCAGTAAGCTAGGATTTGATGTTATCTTTGGGATGAACTGGTTGGAGCGGCACAAGGGACGTATCCTCTGCGCCGAGCATAGATTGCTGCTCAGGATCCATCTGGGGTAACAATATCATACCGCCAGAGACCCAGAGAGCCTTCGACTAAGATCATCACCGCCATGGCATGCATAGAGAATTAAGGAGAAAGGAAGAAGTATACCTCTGCTATGTACAGGACATAGAGAGAGACCCTGAGTTCGACCCCGACTTACCGGTAGTGTCGGAGTTCCCCCCGACTTATTTCCACGGAACTGCCCGGCATGCCACCCACTCGGGAGGTAGAGTTCACCATTGAGCTGCTACCTGGTACCGGACCGATAGCGAAAGCACCAACCGTATGGCTCCGGCAGAAATGACTGAGTTAAAGGAACAATTGAGAGATTTGTTAGATAAAGGATTCATTAGACCAAGTGTGTCACCTTGGGGCACCAGTTCTCTTCGTGAAGAAGAAAGATGGTAGTCTCCGCCTCTGCATCGGCTACAGAGAGCTGAATGCAGTGACAGTGAAGAATAAGTACCCAGTACCCACTACCCCGCATTGACGATCTGTTCGATCAGTTGAAGGGAGCATCTATGTTTTCCAAGATTGATCTCAGATCGGGGTATCATCAGATAGCCATTAGGAGGGAGACATTGAGAAGACGGCATTCCGGACACGATACAGCCACTATGAGTTTACTGTGATGCCGTTCGGTTTGTCGAACGCACCGGCGAAGTTTGGATCTGATGAACCGCTTGTTCCGGGAGCAGCTGGACAAGTCGGTGTGGTGTATATTGATGACATTTTATATATTCGAAGTCTAAGGTTGAGCATGAGGAACATCTGAGGAGGGTATTGGAAATACTGAGGGAGAACCAGCTATATGCTAAGTTCTCCAAGTGTGAGTTTTGGCTTGACCAGGTCTCTTCCTAGGTCATGTCATCTCAGATGCTGGGATCGCAGTGGATCCAGCAAATATTGATGCCGTACGTACTTGGCCAAGGCCGAAGACTGTTACTGACATCCGGAGCTTTCTCGGTCTGGCAGGTTACTACAGGAGGTTTGTTAGAGATTTCAGCAAGGTCGCGAAACCGATGACCAGTCTGATGAAGAAGGACGCACCATTCTTGTGGACAGTTGACTATGAGAGATCATTTCAGCACTTGAAGGACTCACTGACCACTGCACCGGTTCTGACCATTCCAGATGGTATAGAGGGCCTTGAGGTTTATGTGATGCATCCGGCAGAGGGCTGGGTTGCGTGCTCATGCAACATGGCAAGGTGGTGGCATATGCCTCACGCCAGTTGAAGAAACATGAGGAAATACCCCACACATGATTTAGAGCTGGGAGCTGTAGTCTTCGCTTTGAAGATATGGCGTCACTACTTATATGGGGTTAGTGTCACGATCTACACCGATCACAAGAGTTTGAGATACATATTCACTCAGAAGGAGTTAAATCTTCGACAGAGGAGATGGTTAGAGTTTCTAAAAGACTATGACATTGACCTCCAATACAAAGAGGGGAAGGCCAATGTTGTAGCAGATGCCCTGAGCCGTCGAGCACACTCACTCCATTCGCTAGTTTCTTTCTCCAGCTTGGTTGATGAGGTGCGAGAGGCTCAGAGGACAGATGAGTACATGAGAGAGGTCAGACAGAAGCTGACAGATGGTACCTTTGAGAGTCAGAAATACGACTTCAGACTTCATATGATGATCTGATCAGACTTAAGGGCCGATTATGCATACCACGAGGCAACACGGATCTGAAAGACCGTATACTTAGAGAATCACACTGTTCTTCAGTTTCCATCCATCCGGGAGCCTCTAAAATGTATAAAGACATGAAGAGATACTTCTGGTGGTCGGGGATGAAGACAGATGTTACCGAGTTCGTCTTGAGGTGTCTCACATGCCAGAAGGTGAAATTCGAGCACCGACGACCGGGCAGAATGGTACAGTCGATGCCAGTTCCGGAGTGGAAGTTCCATGATATCTCCATGGACTTCGTAGTTGGGCTTCCACCTGCTAGGGGAGGTCTCAACATGATATGGGTGGTGGTGGATCGCCTTACCAAAGTAGCCCGATTCATACCGATGAAGGATACTTGGAAGGTGACCAAATTAGCTGAGTTATTTGAGAAAGAAATCATGAGACATCACGGCATACCAAAGACCATAGTGTCAGATAGAGATACCAGATTCCTTTCGAGGTACTGGAGAGCTACCAGAGAAGCGTTGGGTACAGAACTCAAGCTGAGTACCGCATTCCATCCTCAGACAGATGGTCAGACTGAGCGTACTATTCAGACACTCGAGGACATGCTGAGAGCATGTGCCTTAGACTTCCAGGGCAGTTGGATTGACAGATTGCATCTGATCGAGTTTTCATACAACAACAGCTATCACGCTTCGATCAAGATGGCACCTTTTCAAGCGTTGTACGGTAGACCATGTCGTACACCGCTCTGCTGGGATGAGTCGAGTGAGACGGTCATTATAGGACCAGAGTACTTAGAACAAGTTAAGGCTGAAGTTCAGCAAATCAGGGAGAACATGAAAGCTGCTCAAGATAGGCAGAAGTCGTATGCTGATGTTCGACGACGGGACCTGGAGTTCGCAGTGGGCGACCAGGTATTTCTACGAGTTTCACCGATGAAGGGTGTATTCAGGTTTGGGCAGAAGGGCAAATTAAGCCCGAAATTTTTGGTCCTTATGAGATTACGGAGCGGGTGGGCCCAGTTGCTTACAGGTTGAATTTACCTGCTGAGCTGGGTAAAGTGCATGATGTTTTTCATGTTTCACAGCTAAAGAAATACATGCACCACCCCTCCCATGTGTTAGAACCTGAGAGGTTGACTTTAGAACCGAATATGAGATCCGTGGAGACTCCTCAGAGAATCTTGGACAGTAAGACTAGGGACACTCGCCACAAGTCAGTGCGACTGGTGAAGGTTCTCTGGTCTAACCAGGATGTCGAAGAGGCCACGTGGGAGTTAGAGGATAAGATGAAGGCGAAGTACCCTTCTTTGTTTACTGACTAGATCGTCTGTATAGGGTACGGGGCGTACCCCTTTTTAAGGGGGTAGAGCTTCCTCGCTTTTGAGTTAGGAAACGATCATGTTTGTCGTTTGTTTGGTTGTTTAAGATGTGAATTTGTGTAAGTTGCTACACTTCGGTGTAAGTTTGAGTTATGTATAATACTTATGTATTGTATTTGAGATTGACCTTTGAGTCTTGAGATGTGTGAATGTGAATATAAGATGTGGTATTAAGATTAAGAGAATTGTGTACCGTGAATGGTTAAGCACATGTGTGAACTTTGAGGACAAAGTTCTTTTAAGGGGGGTAGATTGAAATACCCCAAACTTAGATATGGTGTTTAAATGATAAACTAATATATAAGGAGGCTAAATAATGCCTTAGAAACATTAAGAAACATTTTTAATCAAAGGAAATATAAGGAAACACCAAAAGAGCAGTTTTAGCAAAACGTGCTCTAAACTTGGAGAGACATGGGAGAGTACCCAAATATTGTCCTAAGACCTTAGTAATATCCTAATGGTCATTTTAAATCAATTACCAAAGAAAAACAAGCTTGAAAACTAGTTAAAACAAAATGTGCTTTAAGGAGTCTTAAAGCATGTTTTTGAAAAATTGTCTTGTAAATGAGTTTTGAATGGCTAAATGTCCATCATTACTCTTTAATTAACATGTGTACTATATAGTATCACATTTGGAAGTCTATATCAATGGGAAATCAAAATTTCACAACAATGTGCCTTGTTTTGGTGAATAGTGAATTAATTAAGCTAGTTTATAACATAAGTCAATATAAGTGAGATATTTGGTCAACAATGACTTAAGTACCCCTTGTTACTAATGGGGGCCGGTTTCTTATAAGGTGAGTCACCACCTTCATGACTCATTAGGCAAATAAAGTTTTGTAAAGTAAAAGCACTATTCACCTTTTACATTAATATCACACTTTATTAGTTCTCTCTCCTCACTTCTTCATTCTCCTATGTTTCCCACGGTTTCTTCAAGCTCTCTCCCTTCTCCATTAACGTGAAGAACAACTCCATGCTAGCTCCATCTAGCTTTGCCCACATCTTGCTCATTTAGCTCCAAATCCAAAACAAAATACATATTCTTCTTAGTTAGCTCAAGCTCCTCCTTTCTATCTTTTCAAAACTTCAAGAGCTTCATTTTGGTGCCAAGTCAAACCACCATTGGAGGAGGAAATTCAAGTTTGGAGACTCCATTGGCTTCTCCATTCTCTTAAGGTAAAGAAAGTGTAAGAAAATCTAGGTTTCCACCATTTTCTTCACATGTCCGAAAATTGGTACTCATGGGACTCCATTTGAATGCCTTGTTCTAGCTTGTTTCTACTCTTCAAAGGAGAGAGGAGGTCCTTCTTGCTTCATATCCAAGCTTGTCTTGAGAAACTAAGGTAAAATAATTACCTTAATACCTTAAAGCATATTTTTAACCTAGGGTTTGTTCCTTAGGGTTAATGTGTTATCTAGTACTCATTGGAGTCATTGAATATTGGTTAGAACATTGGCAAGGAGATACACATTGGTGACCGAGATTGAACAAAGAAAAACCTAAGGAAGAAAGCTTTTTAAGCTTGTAAAAGAACAAGGTAAATTACTTACCTTAAGGTGTTTTATTGTTTAAGGGAATGGGATCTAGATATGTGATGAGTTTAGTGTAGATTTTACATTAGGAAAAGGGTTATATAAAACCTAGGAGAAACAATGAGCATATTTGTGAACTTGTGACTAAAGAGCAAATGAGAAGAAGAGATAGTTAAAACAATGTGGAGATGAATTACAAGAAGCATTTTATTTCAATGGGAGCCTTGTTGTGTGTACTCGCAGGTCGAAGGCAAATATATGTGGAAATTCAGTGGTTAAGATTATTGTCATTTAAGGGCCTAAGTGCCAAGCATTTTAAGTTTAAGCACTATATGATGATGTGGTGAAGTTTACTGTAAATTGTGTGTTAAGTGTGGTGATGAGAATTTGGGTGATGTTGGTTGTTTGATGGAGAAAAACCATGTGTTAGGATGTGCTATGTACTAGAAAACCCATGGCAAAAATTTAAAGGAGAACTTAAGTGTTTAAGATATTCTAAGGGGATTTAATGACTAACGAAGTACTAGGATGTTCTAGAGGTTGTCTTGATGAAAAAGGGTGAGAATAAGGTGTTCTAATGACTTATAATGACTTAGGTATCACCATGAAGGATTTAGGAATCAAGAGAATGTATTTGAGTATTTAGGACTTAGGTAAATGTTGGTGTACAACTAGGAAGGAAATAATGTGTTGATGGATGGAAGTTTAAACTTGTGAAGGAACTTTAAGTAAATGCATAAAAGAGTTTTAGATGGTGAAAGATGCTTGGGAGATGATGTTATAGTGGTGAGGAAAACATTTGGCATAGTGGTTACATTAGGTATGAACCACCACCTAGAAACCTAGAGGAAAACATTACAAGTGTTAGCATTATTACAAGGAAAATGCATAATGACTAAGGTGGATCTTGGTGAATGATTTAATGTGTTTAAAGGAGGGCTTAAGGTGTATTTGAGGTGCCCAAATGAGGTTATAACATATTAGGATATATGAGGAGAAGTTTGGAGTTGAATGGGAATTTAGAAACAAGGTTCTGGAGCCGACCGACCTTAGGGACCGGACTTGCAAGGTCGGTCGGGCTCAGTTTACACTACCGGAAAATGTTTCTGGAACCGACCGAACTTGGGGACCGGACTTACAAGTTCGGTCGGGCTTGTATTTTGTGAAAGAGTTAAGTCACTGGAATCGACTGAACATAGGACCGGACTTGGCAAGTTCGGTCGAGCTTAAATTTCCCACGGGGGAAACTCTCGGAATGGACCGACCTTGGGACCGGACTTGCAAGGTCGGTCGGGGTAGAATTTTCAAACGGTGAAGTGTTCTGGAATGGACCGACCTTAGGTAAGGTCGGTCGGAAGTTCGGTCGAGCCTAAAAAAAGAAAATTTTGAATTCTAAGAATGGAAATGGGTAATAAGGTATGCCTTTGGTGGGGTGGTAATGATTAGGACCCTAAGAACTTAAGAAATTAAGTTAAGATTAAGTATAAGTTTTAATGTTTAAAGTTAAGTTTGTGAGCTAAGTGGCAAAGACTTGAGAGGTTATTGAATGGGAATCCTTAGGGACTAAGTGAGTTAAGTAAGGTGCAAATAACTAATGACCTAAAAATGAATGAATGTTTTAGGTTTGTGAATTGGGACCCCGAAGAAGATTAATCAAACAACGATCGACGGTGAACGGTACAATCCTTCTTGTGACCTGATTGCTTTAACGGGTGTCCCTCGGCTTGTGTGCTATCTGTTTAATTGCTATTACTACTAAAACAAGATAAGCATGCAACCGGTATATTGTTCTCGTTGTGATTGTGTATATTTACACTAACCCGCGAGACTTGAGATTGTTACTAAACCAAGTTTAGTACTTACTGAGTTAAGAATAAGAGTTAAGTTTGATGGTGTTGGTTAATGCCCGTTAGGCTTAGCTAGCACATGGTGATTAAGATGTCGACTAACTGGAACTTGAGTGAGGAAACCCGGGACCGATCCGGTCATGCATGCTAAGGAAAAAGGGGGAACGGTATCTGAATCAGATCCGCCCTCGCTTAAGGACTTGTCTTCGGACTTGTAGCCTAGGGCCGGTGCCGGCTCAGCTGTGGCTGGACTCCCGTCCAGAGTAGGTGGCATTAAGATGGTGCGGTGGGATCACCTAAATCCCAGGTTTGAGTTAAGCTACAACCAATCCCTTCCAGGAAAGGTTTGTATACTGAGATAAGATTAAGATTGAGATTAGATTAAGGTAAGGTAAGGAACTGAGGTTAAGAAAATGAGGACTAAGGAGGGGGTTACTAACCCACTTGATAAGGGAACGCTTGAGTCGTCATTGTTTGTGAACTATATATGTTCATCTGTGGTTATTGTTTTGCATTCATATTATACTTGTGTATGTAATCAATTTCCATGCTATCGACAATTAGTCGTCGTAGCCCCGTTAGCTTGGGGGCCATGAGAGGGTGTACCAGCATTCGTGCTGACCCCCTCGGGGGCTATTTTTACACTTGCAGGTAAGAGACCCATGAGGACGCACTACGAGAGTAGGAGCGGTTAGACTTAGGGTGGGATGTTTATTTTGAGTTCGGGTTGCGCCTGGCACCCGACTGTTATATTTAAACTGATGTAAGGTTGAAATTATGTTAAGATACTTGTACTCGGTTGGTTGTGGTATTATGGATGTGATGTGTGTTTGAGTTGGATAAGTATTATGGATAAGTATTGTAAATGTTAAGACCGGTATATTCTAACGATCAGACCGTGGCAAGGTCCAGGTGTTATTTATTTCCGCTGGACGTATTCGATTAAGTGTTTCAGTTTTGCGTTGACCACGATAGGCTTTGGATGGGGTGTTACAGTAAGAACAGTGACACCATTAGTTCAATTGTTGAGATTACCGCTGCGATTATATTGTTAAGTAAGATGATTAGGAGCCGATTAGAGTAGGGTTGTTACACCAGATGTCTTTGTATGCTCGTGTTCTACCTTTGCAAGTAAATGAGCATCACAATTGTTTGTTCGGGTGTATATAAGACCAAAAGACTCTATCAAAGCTACATATGGAGGAAAATACCTCTTGAATAATTAGTTCAATGACAGCTTTTACTTCAGCCTTCCCCTTTAGACAAGTATCAATCCCTAGACAAACCATTTGGAAGTGGAACGACATTGCTTCAATTTTGTTGACAACTTCAATTCTAAAAAGGAGAGCTTTTACCTTGCAAACATGCGGTGTCCACGACACCTCATCCTTGGCGATGCCATCTACAATAACTGATTCATTGATGTCTCGGTAGAAAACTCTCATGCCTGATCCATTATGTCTTGTGCTTCCATCCACGAAAACCTAAACTGTAACGCACGAGGAGTCAGTATCTTCCATCGAAATTTGAGAGCTAGTCGAGCTAACCAAGAAGGATTCTGTCTGATCGATTCCTTGCTCGTATGTGCGGTCTCGCTCATGTGCAACTTGGCATCTTGCAAACCCCAGTTTCCAAAGGAAAATGACCATTTTCCCCCTTTTACATTCCCCACTCAGAAGACAGACAAAGGTGAATCAATCTCAAAATGCTGCATAATCGGAGATACCTTTTGGACGTAAGATATCATCAGTTCGCCACCACTCCTTAACCTTAGGGCAAGAGATAAAGATATGCACTAAGTTGTCCAGGCCTCTGTAGTTCACACATCTCTTGGCTCCATATTTGGACATCTATTTGCAGTAATGGCCTTACACAGAACGATTCCCTGTATAAGCTTCCATGCAAAGATCTTGATTTCGGCTGGGAATGCACATTTCCTGATATTCCTTATAGCTTGTCCAATTCTTCCTCTGCACAATGTAGAGTTCACATCTTGTCAAGACAATGAATAGGCCATATAGTAGTTTATTAAACCGTAAACCTTTCGTTCTTTGTTCCACCCCAGGACAAACCGTCCTGTGAAGAATTTCTGCTGGTAACAGTTTTGAGGATCAGGTCCGCATCATCTTCAATGAACCATGCTCAAACTCTTGATTCATCCTACCAGCATTCTTGTGCACTAATCAGCCAGGATACCATACCAAAGTCTCTCAGTATAACTAGGATCTTCTAGGACCAAGGTTTCCCCCTACTTATAAGGAGCCACAGGTTTGTGATTCTAAATGTTGATCTGTCACCCACTACTCTACGGGCTTCTTCCTTGACTAGCGAAAGAACCTCTACACCGAACTCGGTCTTGCTCCAATTTCCGCATTCAATATACTTACATTCATAAAGTATTTCACGGATAAGACCTTGTACAAGAGAAGGTGGGAGTTTTGAAGGACCCTCCAACATTGTTTCACCAAGAGTGTGTCATTGAAGTTCCTAAGATCACAGGAAGCCAAGTCCTTCATCGTCCCAGCTTCTACAAAGTGATTCGCAACTCCTCCAACAAATGTCACATTTTTGCAAGGATCCGGTCCACCAAAATTGGATGATCCCTTGAATTTCACGTATCAAACTCAAAGGTAGTCGAATGACTCCCATGACATAAGAGAGAATAGCTTAAAGAATAGATTTGATAAGGATGTCTTTCCCTGCCTAAGAGACCAGCTTGTCCAAACTTTGGACTTTTTGTACACTCTGTCCCTAACGTATCGGAAGACTTTCCCTTTGTGTCTTCCAAATGTGCTTGGGAACCCAAGGTATAGGCCAAGGTCATACACTTCCTTAACCCAAAGATATTAGAGACCTGATTTCTAATAGTGGTTGAGAGGTTCACTGAGAACATGAGACCCGACTTAACCATGTTGATACTTTGGCCCGATGCTTCAGGGAAGTCTTTAATGATGTTTATGAATCCAATCGCATTTTCCCTATTGGATCTCCCAAAGATAACACCGCCGTGTGCAAAAAAAGTGATTGGTGATATCAAACCCAAGCTCTCAAAATTAGAAACCACTAATAACCTTTGAAGAAGTTACAATACGAAGGGCTGATGAAAGGGATTCCATGCAACAGACAAAGGGAAAGAGAGAACGAGTCTCCCTGTCGGAGTCCATGTTGAGGGAGAAAGAAGCGACTTGGCCGGCCGTTGATCAGGCTAGCGTCGAAGACCAAAGTAATGATTTTTTCAACTACGCTTACCCATCTCTCTTGGAATCCCATACTTCTTAAGACCACAAGAACAAAGGTCCATTCCACTCGGTAAAATGCCTTTGCCATGTCAAGTTTCAGCATAAAGTATCCCCTCTTAGTTGCCTTTGAAGCTTTCATTGAGTGAGTGACTTCGTGTGCAATTATGATACTGTCATAAATTAGCCGTCGTGGAACAAAGGCTTCTTGGTCCTCAAAGATAAAATATTTAAAGTTTCCCCTTATTCTATTAGTTAAAAGTTGGAGATGACTCTGTAAATAGTAATGCATAGGAAGATAGGCCTATAGTTCTTCAGAGAGTTGGCTTCTGCATTTTTTGAATCAACACAATGTGGGTATGATTAAGTCCTTCTAGCATAGAGTTTGAGTTTAAAACAAGAAGGGTTGTATCAATTAAATCTTCTCCGATGATCTCTCAATATGTGTTGAGAAAGACACCATTTATTCCATCGGGTTCTGGAGCCTTATTGGGGTTCATTAAAATATCTCAAATATCAATTACCTTAATTAATAATGAATTAATTGAATAAAAGTTATTAACTAGAGATTAAGGAATTAAATATCCTTAAATAAGTAAAGAGGAATAACGTAACATTTAAATAAACCCTAATAAGTTGTTAGGAAACATTAACGAACCCTAAAACAACCTTGAGGAGGTTTTAGAAAAAAAATATAAAAAAATAAAATTAATTGTTTTTACATCAAAAAACATGTCACAAATATTTTAGAAGTGAAAACAAGGTCTTAGATACCTTACAAGGTTATTTGGATAATTTTAGAAGCATTAGAAAATTGGGTAAATAGTCGGAATAAAAGACGTCACATTTTCACCTAAAATGGTAAAACACAAACCAATTAGGAATTAAATACTAATTAATATAATTTATAAATAACAATAATAATTATTGTTAGGAAGTATAAACTTGGAGTCATAAAAAGGTCCTTCTTGTTATATAGGACAACATGTCACAAACAGCACGAAAAATGAGTTAGAAACAACATTATATGTGTATTTTTTTTTTAAAAAAAAAGGATGACCAGCCAATAGGCTGGGCCGGCCCAGTCTTTCCTCTTCACTCAAGGTAATTACCATCGTAGCCAAACTAATCCATTCCACTCCCTTGTATCTTCACTTACGGTAATTTGCAACCCTAAACTAACAAGGAACATTGTTAGCGACTCTCTTCTCTTGCATACTGCCGTCTCTCACTGAAATACCCCAAATTTAGAAGTGTTAATAAATTATGTAATTATGATATTCTAAGGATAATTGATTCCTTAAGAACATTGGTGAAGAAAGAGAAACCAAAAAGAAAAAGGAAAACATGTAAAAGTCAAAAACGTAAAAACGCGTGTTATGTAATCATAGGAGGTATATAACCTCAACTAGGGTCCTGAATGGATTCCTAGGACTTAGTTACATACTAAGAACTTGTGGGAAAAATTCTTGAAGAAAGTGGATCCATATAGTGGATTAAAAATGCAAACGAAGCCTTAAAGCACGTTTTTCGAGAAACTCGAGAAATGTGACTTTAAGCGGGTTTAATGGACTAGTAAAAATTATAGTCAATCATATAACTGTAATTAAACACTAATGGATCTAGAACCATTAATGAGAAAAATCCAGAAAACTGGCCCAAATTAGTGAATAGTGTAAATTCGGGTTTCATGGGTGTTATTTGCTAAAGACCAAAAATTCCCCTCATATTTCTTTTGCAAAAAAAAAAATCTGGCATTCTTCTTTGATTCCCACGTTTTATACTCCCTCTCTTTATACTCATTACTTTACTTTAGTAACTAAATGGCAAAACAATAAAGTACAAATCACCTTTATTTCTCTCTCCCCCGTTTCTTTAGCTCTCTCTCTCTCTCTCATGATTTCTCTCTTATCCAGCAACTCACCATCCTCTATTCTCCTTTCTCTCTGGCAATGGCGATTTCTTGAACCCTCACCAGCTCAAGTTTTCTTCTTCCATTTTCAAGCCCTAAACAAAGTCAAAATAACAAAATAAATACACCATCTTGCTCCCCTCATCTTGGAGTTTCTTTTCCATCACTCAAAACCTCCAAGCTCCAAACTTGACTTCCATGGTTGTAGCTCCTTTTGAAGGGAAGAACACCATTTCTTGAGCTAGACAACCCCTTAGTTGTTCTAAGGTAAAAAAAAACTTCAAAACACCTTCTTCTTCCTAGTTTTCTCTCATGGCGATTTTTCCAGATTTTTGAGCTTCATTTCCCTCCTGGTTTAGCCTTGTTTTATATTCATAAAGGATCTGGAGCTTGCTCACTTTGATTTCCCAACACTTCATTTTGAAGTTAGAAGATAATTCTCGCTTTTAAGTGCTTCAAACACTCTTTCAAATCCTAGAATTTCTCTAAGGGCTTAAGTGTTTATCAAGTCCTTATTGTGTTCCTTGAGCATGGTCTATAGTTAGAAAGTAAGCCCCATTGTGACCGGTTGTTAAACAAGAACAAAGGAAAAGAAAAGAACAAGAGAAGGAGGAACGAAAGGAAAAAGAGAATCAAAGCGTCTAAGGTAACTGACTTACCTTAGAACCGAGTTTGATTGCCTTGGAGTGTTAGAATTACAATGATTTATGTTGATGTTTAAGTTTTATGTTGAGGTTTAAGTTTTATGTTGATGTTTGAAGGCCTTGGAGCCAAGTTATTCAAGTTTAAAGTGCCTCATTATATGATGGGAATGTGCTGGAATTGATGTGTGGTTAGTGCCTAGGATAAACTTGGTTGTTGAATTGAATTAGGTGTGATGAATAATGTATGTGAGCATGTTAAAATTATAGGGAAACTCTGTCAAAATTTGTATAGAAACTAAATGTCCTAAGTGAATTCTTGAGTAGAAATGACTAGGAAATAACTAGGAGTGTTTAGAGATCAAGTTGGTTAAATATTCACCTTAGGGCTAGATTGGAAGAGAACCATGTAGTGGGTAAAATTTGGAAAGGAAAATGATGTAAGTGCAAGCTAGTAATGCATTAGTTGTGAACCAATTGAATGAGGGAAGGTTGTGAACAAAATCTACATTTTTAGAACCTAGGAAGCTAAGTGCAAGTTCTAGGAGAACAAGAGTGGGAAATTGTGTGAATGTAATCAAAGATTAGGTAATGAGTTTAGTTAATGGATTTGGGAGAGGTTTAAAGTGTTATATTAGTGTTAGAACATGCTAATTATATGTGGAAGGATTAAGGAAGAAAGGAGTAAGAAAACCAAGTTAGAACAACAATTGAAGATGTTAAAATTAACAAAGGTGTAGCAGGGTCCGGGACTTAGGTCTAGTAAGAAGTCACGGACCACCACAAAAAAAGTGCTGAAATTTCATGTTTAGACTGGTATGGGACCTAAGTCTTGTAACAAGTCCTGGACCAGCATCAAAAAGCCACCGAAACTCTGCAGAAACATTGGTCCAGGACCTAGCATAGGTACCAAGTCCCGGACCACCTCTTTTTTTTAGCCGAGAGTGCACAGACTACCTGGTCCAGGACTTAAAATCCGGACCATGTCCTGAACCAGCCCTGAATTTGAACCGTGAGTGTGTTTTTGAGTCTGAATCGAATGGGAATGAATGTAATGGTTAAATATAGGTTTAAGAACTTGTTTAAGGTCATGTAATGACCATTAGAAGGGTAATTAATTATAAGTTTAAGTGTGAAAGTATACAACATAATATGTGAAGAGATTAGTTAACTGGAAAGTAAGAACGATAATTAGCCGATATGATAAATTATTTATAGGAGCTGCATTCGATGGACAATGAATGCAGCAAGGACCGAGGTATGGTTTTCTTGCAACTTGTTTGCTACCGATTTACACCGGCTTGTATGTTTGTTTGTTTTTATGGAAGTTTAACAACTTATAAGATAAAGCATGTAATGAGTTTACAGTATTTGATTTACGGTCATGTTTTGTTTTCTGATACCGTATAAACTCGAATATGTGCTAGCCCCGTTAGCTGACTAACATATGATCACATAAGAGAACGGTACTTGGATTTAAAGTCCCAACCTACGGGAATGTTCTAACTACGGATATTCATGTGTTAATTGTGTACTCTTATGTGTGAATGTGACTTACCTCCCTTGCGAGTCTAACCGACTTGAATAAGTAAAATTTGACATGATGTGATAAGTTCCATCAAAGGGAGCTTCTAACCAAAGTATAACCTAGGGGGTGAGTAATCCGGGTGTCCGGTCACGCGTGTATGCATGAAAGTTGATATCTGGATCAGATTTAACTTTCTCCATGTTTGGTGTGTTTTCTTCTTGGAATTCAATCTCCCACGAGTTTTTTAAATCGCTTTCCTGCCTTGACTTAAGTTCGAGGTTAGGGGGAATATGTGTATGGTGTTTTTGGATCCACTATATCCGAAGCATCTTAAGTTAAATTATACATTCGATAAACAGATCGTTAACATGTTATGTAACGAGCTCAATATGAGAATGAAATCATTCTCTAGGCTCACCAAATCTGGCTAACTTTTACTTGGGTTCTTTTCCTCAAGCAATTCGTTCCTGATTACATTGTATGTGTGTTTTCATGCAATGAATATTGTTATGTTTATGTATGTTGATTGTTAAAATGAATCCCATGTTTATTATGAGAATTAGTTGTGTGCATCCCGATAGCCGACGAGCTGCACGTTAATCATACCAGTCAAGGGTTGCTGAGCCCTTCGGGGCATCATATTTTATTGGGAAAATTCACGAGATACCCCTATTTTCTTTTGTAATTCACAATATACCCCTGTGGTTTTAGTAATTCAACTTTAAACATGTTTAAATGTTGTCCAAAATTGATGAAAATTTACATGGACGATGCAAAAGTGTTATATTTTGGTCCAATATCAAATTTGAATTTTTTTAAGCTCACATGTGACCTGTGGGACCCAATGAATAGTCACATATTCATAATTCAAGTATACATAGTTAAAACATTAAACTATAAGAGACGTACAAAGGAAAAAACATGTTATATGTAATAAGAAGTTAACTCAATGAATTAATGGATTATAGGATTGGGATAGCCAGGACGTCATCCGAGACTAGGAGAGCGTCTTCTTTGGTGTACGGTATGGTTTTGTTGTACCCTGTGTGTTACCTAGTTTGCCCTGGCTTGTTTGCTATCTGTTGTGTGAAAATGACCAATAAGATAATTGCACACGTGGAATAGTTTATTGCATTGTTTTATGTTCTTATAATTGCTAACTTTGACTTTTGTATGATGATCTACTAACTACACTTTAGAGTAGATAAAAACACACACAAGGAACATTTGATAACGGTGGAAATACCAAGAGGATTAAAGGAAAAGGAATACTTAACGATGATAGCAATGGGGATTATCTTAAAATCCTTTGAAGCTTAGTCAACATCCATTACCATGATGATTCTAACTAACATTGATACTACTAACGAACTTGGTTAATAGGGGGTAGGGGGTTAAGAGGAAATCCGAGACGTTACCGGCTGTGCACGAAGTTTGGTTGGAGGGCGGTATCTGCATCAGATCCGACTTCCACAGTTTTTTGTATCCCAGAGTCGGAGATTGGCTCGACGTCCTTGGCATCAGATCATCGATGCGGGAAATTTGATAGTACATCACTACAACGAAAGTTGTTGTTGAGTTATTATACTCAATTTGGATAGGGTTCAAAATACCCGACTTAACATACATCACACTGACGGTATTTGATGTCAGAGTTTGACTCACCTAACAGGGTTCATACATACCCGAACACATTTGATAATTGAACTGGAAAGAGGCAACCCATTGTGATGATTGTTAGATGATCAATTGATTAAGGTCTTATTCGAGATTTCAAATATAATCTCAAGGTCTAGAAATGAACAGAGACTGACTTATCGTATTTGAAATCGTACTATTGCTTTGGTGTAATGTTTGATTGAGTGTTTATTGTTACATGCTATCATATTGTGTGTTTATTACACTTCATAATGTTGTTTAAAAAATCAACCACATGTTCATTGGACAATTAGTCGTGTATAGCCCAGTAACACTCGGGTTACAAGTTATCAAACTCTGCGGTTGTGTTGAGCCTGTTGTGGGTTAACCACTTCAGGTACACAGTTGGATTTGAGACCCTAACGGAATGTAGATCTGGGTAGAATAATTTTGGGTATACTTTTGTATTTTGGTTATACTTGGGTAGTATTATACACTCTATGTATATTTTGGTTAACAAGAAACTAAACTTGTATTTTGGATTCAGGATTGGCAGAAACTCGGTATGTTGTTGTTATGGAATTTAAGTTTGTATTTCCAGTTTATTAGACTGTGACTTTATGATTCAAAGGCCTTGTCTGTCACGTAGGTGACTGACGACAGTAACACCCGGGAGTTGTTGAAATCTGCAGTGATTGTATTGAAGTTGGCCGTCTTAATTACCACTTATTATTTGTTTACGAGTTGGGTGGTTACAAAAAGTAGTATCAGAGCGTAACTCTAATGACTTGAAACTACTGAGTTTAGGAATACTAAGTCTTGGGTAAAGGGTCGAGAGATAGTAGAGAAGACACGCTAAAATTAGCACTTGTTGACTGTCTAAAAGACGTTTTAAACTGTTCAATCACATACCTAGTAATCATAGAGTTTGACGTACATTGACATTTATGCAGATGTCAGGACAAGGCCGTGGTCGTGGCCGAGGCAGGGGACAAGGAGAGGATGCTAAGATACCAGGAGGGCGTGCCATTGTTGATATCGTGGCTGCTACCCTAGTACATATGGGATTTCAGCCCGGAGCGGCACAGTAGCAGCAGCAACCCCCACACCTGCCACCTCAACCTAGAGGGACGAATTGGGTTAAGAGCCTAGCCGATCTTCGACCACCAGCCTTTGGAGGAGAGGCTGATCCCGCACAGCAAGAGGCGTACATCTCCGAGCTGGAGACCACCTTTGAGACTTTGGATGCTTCTGCTAAAGTAAAGGTCCAACTTACTGCCTTCTACCTGAAGGGGCAGCTAGTGATTGGTGGAAGTTAGTGAAGGCCGAGCACATGGCTGACCCCGACTTCGGATGGGATGCCTATGTGGCGCTACTAGGGAGGAAGTATTACCTTGCACACATGAAGACCAAGAAGATGTTGGAGCTTGATGCACTTGTTAAGTCAAGATCCTTTAGTTTTGATGATAGCAAACCTTGTGTTGTCTATCTAATATGTTTGTCAAGATTCATAATTCAGATAGACAGGTAAAGAGTGGCTTAGCATGCAAGGTTGAAAGTGCACTTGGTTAACGACATGTGCCCAACCAGTCGGGCACCTGTCTGCGAGAGCCCCGTAGAACTTCTAGCACATACACCAGTCAGACACCGCACAAAGATATCTCTCATGCTTAAGAAGAATATCAAAGACAAAAGACTGCAAAAGGATCGACATATTCAGACAGACTCATACCCATATAATCAACTAGCACACGACAAAAGGAGTAACTCATTAATGCACAAGATAACAAGTAAAGAAAAGGCTATTAATGAACATCATTACATAGCTGTAATAAATTTAGAAGAGGACATTTATGGCATTTGAGAGCCAAACAGAATCAGGCAAGTGGGGCACACAAGTGGTGCTCGACCAATCAAGAGGGTTGCCGCCAACGTGACCAACCATGAGGCGAGACGTAGTCCAAACGTCTTCAGATCAGTTGAAGACTCTATGCGTCTAGTGTGGTTATTATGTGAATAATAGAAGCTGCAGTCGACTCCTATAGTCTAGGAACTTATAGGATAGTAGTTACATCCTAACTAAACCGTATATATACTTGCATCTATTTCATATGTAAGTAAGTCTGTACGAGAGGAAAAGAAAGAGATTATCTAGGCAAGTGTGGATCAAACTTAGGAGTGTATGTAAGTGCTACAGAGTTGGTGAGCTAGACAGGGCTGGGTTAGAGTATCAATACATTGGGTATTTGATAGACCAACAGGTTGGAGAATAGTCGGTGAACCGTAGGCCGATAGTCAGGTAAGGGTTAAGGATTTAGGGGCGAGGGAGATTGAGAGAATTTCGTGTGTGCAAATTCTCAATCGAAATGGAGTTTCCAGTTTAAGTTTATCTCGTGTCTATTCCTAATTATCAAAGTTTTATTTAAGTCCACGATACGTCCACGACATGTCGGGGACGTGTCAGGAGAGCTTGCTGGTTTCAACTGGTATCAGAGCGGGTCTCTTCTAGAAAGCTTACTACTTTGGAAGACGATCAAAATGTCTCATGCAAGCATACTAGTGGCAGAAGAAGGTTTTGCACCAAATCGACCACCACTCTTCAATGGAGACAACTACACTCACTGGAAGAATAAAATGGAGTTTCATATCAAGTCTAATGATCCAGAATGTGGAGGGCGATAACACATGGAGAGTACACCTTCCAGAATGCTCAAGGACAAGACATATCTATCGACAGCATGACAGATGATCAAATCAAGAAGCTAATATTCAATGCTCGAGCCGTAAGAATACTACACTGTGCACTATTACATGAGCAATACTCCAAGATAGCTTCAGCCAAAACAGCTCAAGAGATTTGGAAAACTCTTGAGGTCACGTATGAAGAGAATGATGAGATAAAAAAGACTTGCATTGAGTTGCTACTCACTCATTGGGAGCTATTCAAGAAGGAAGACAAGGAGAGCATTTCTGAAATGCGTACAAGGTTCACCAAGCTTGTAACACCCCAACATACAACAACATACTTAACATTAAACTGCAGCGGAAAATACACATCATCACATAACTTAACTCATCGGTGTTACACGCCGTTAACCACCCACGTGGCTAACAAGGCTAACATTTACACAACTGTATCGGTCTGATGGACTAGATCCCGAGCAACTACACATTACTGTCTCCTTTTTCAACACCAACATTCATTATACAAATACCATCCAACTGTACCGAGTATTTACAACTAATGCCGAGAACAATTTCGGTCTTACTACACCTACAGGTTACAAGTGATTACACCAATTACCCGTACGCAACAACTATCCCGTCCTACTCTCGAACGGCTCCAGCTCCTTGTACCTGAAATAGAAAAGGAAAGAAAGGGTGGCCCCCCAGGGGCTCAGCACCTTTGCTGGTATGGTAATCCCGAACCCACATGCTACCGGGCCACGCACAACTATTTGTCGTCTTAGCATGCAGTTGATTACATTTAAATCGAGCATGTGAAACATAAACTCACGACACAATATATTTCACCCCAATGGGCTTAACAAAATAACTCATCCATACTTAACCAATCACACTTTGAGTTCTTCCCTCCTATAGTATTTCTCCTCTAACGGAGCTATTTCCTCAATAGACGACACTTACCCACTATCGGGTTTCCACAACGTCCCTTTTACATACTAGGAATCATATCCATGATCCTCATATTTCACTTCTAAGCGACATAACATCACATCACAATAACTTTGCAACATACAAATAACACATACATAACGGGTACGGATCTCTTAGGAACCGGCCCAAACATAGTTAATACACTGGTGAGCCTAGGGAATGATATCATCCCCATGTTAAGCTCGTTATAACAAAACTCATTACCGCCCTAATAGTCGGACGAGTAACTTACCTAAAGATGGATCGGGTTAGTGACCCGAACACACACACAACACACATGTTCCCCCTAAACCGATCGTAGTCAGAATAGCTAAGCTTTGGGATAAGCTAATGGGAGATCATAACCCGTGAGGGAAACAACCATAACAGAGAGAAGGGTAAAGCTAAAAAGGATACCCACTCCCAAACAACGCGCGACCGGCCAAACCGGATTCCTCACTACTGTTAGTACATACTTACTTTTAATTTTTTCGTTAGAACTCCACTACGGAGGTCTATCGTACTTACAACCATACAGTATTACTCTTGGGTTAAACATACAAGGGAGATCCCTACATTCACATACACAAATCACACAATTAACTCACGCATAGCCGTGGTTAGAACGCCCCACGGTTCAGGTCGTTTAATCCGAATACCAAACTCTCCTGTAATCCTAGACTCAGTTTGTGATACCCAGTGTAGGGGTCACCTCCCACATCGACCGGGAGAGCGCACGAACCACACCTTATAGGTGTGGGGATACTCTCCCCTTGTGAGAGGCCTTTTGAGTGGTGTGAGTACATCACCCTCAGAAACAAAACCGTGCGGGCTGCGGCCCAAAACGGACAATATCTCACATGTGGGTTAAGACTGGGCTGTTACATATGGTATCAGAGCCAGGCCCAGGTCGGTGTGCCAGCGAGGACGCTGGGCTCCCAAGGGGGGTAGAGTGTGATACCCAGTGTAGGGGTCACCTCCCACATCGACCGGGAGAGCGCACGAACCACACCTTATAGGTGTGGGATACTCTCCCCTTGTGAGAGGCCTTTTGAGTGGTGTGAGTACATCACCCTCAGAACAAAACCGTGCGGGCTGCGGCCCAAAGCGGACAATATCTCACATGTGGGTTAAGACTGGGCTGTTACACTACCCCCCTTAAAAATGATTACGCCCACGTAATCTACGAATATATCATCGTGAAGTAATAAGTTCAAGATGTTCCATTCCAGTGGAATTATTCGTGCATTGATGTGCTACATATTCATTACCCCTTTTCTATAGGGTCGGGCTTTAGCCCTTCAGGCTATACTGCTATGCTCGTTAGGTGATGTAATTTCATATACGGTTTTGATCGGGAGGTATAAACACATCATTGGTTTTCCCCAAACCCGCTAGGTACGTCAAATCTAAGCAATATGGGCCCACTCGCTCCGCAAGCAGTCTGCCCAACTACTATATGGTTAGTTTACCCATTTTAGGTGGTAATTTCATGTCGGTTTCAACTCCATGTGACGGTGTTTTCTACACGGTCTTCCATAATTATGGGAATGGAGTAATTTATTCGGCTGCGTGGTATCGTTAGTCACACACGCTTATTATTTCAACTAGCCATTCTATTCAGCCCTCCTGAATTCTATACATGCTCATGGTATATTCCCATGAGTTCATGCCACCCTACCGAACTAACCTTCGGTATAAGGGTTGTCGAGCTATGCTCTAGCACCTAGTGCTTGCAATAGTTGTCTCTAAAATATCAACGAGTCTGATATGCGCATCTAACTGGCGCCTCATGACTCCAAGTTATTTCCCTCTGGAATGAGTTCGTTCTTTGGGTACCTTGTAGGTCCGCTTTTGCTAGTGTGAACTCGTATCCCTCGTGTGTTGGTACTGGAGTATCCACATATATGGTTCATCCCTCTTCTCGATTAGGGGAATCCATTTGTTTATCTGATGCTCCACCTTCTGATTCTTACCAACATTATTCGGTTAACAGTTATTATAATGGTCGCTTGTTGCGCACCATGTACCAGTCGATTGGACGGTTATCCGCCGTTGCGGTTTGCATGGAGTATCTAATCTCCAGCTTAGAGATCTCTTGTAATGCTCGCTTTTGCCCTTCGTCTGTTGTAAACATACAATACGACTGTGGGTTTTAGCTTGGTATTCATTTTCCGTTCAGCCCTAATTGGTACTAACATACTAACGTTTTATGGCTTGAGCATGTGGTTATTATTATTTAGTGCGACATCATCGCAGCGCTTTCAGCGCGTGGTATAACTCTCTCTGTGCCCCCCTTTTTGGGTAGCATTTATCACAACGGTTTCTCTAATATAACTTCCTTAGATACCACAATTCCTCATCTCATTCATGGGTTCAACTTGCCATTTCCATTAAATTGGCCTTAGTTTCCTCGTTTACTAAAATCCTCAAAACTTGTGTTCTAACTCCTCCATTGTGGAGTTGCGACCTTATTGTCACCTTATTATCGAGCTATCCTTGATTTTCCTAACCTTGCTAGTTTGACTGAGATCTCTCTCGTCATTACATGGTTTACCTAGCCAGGGTTCCATTCGCTGACTTAACACAGAGTTGATTACCTCCTGGGTCCTTACACTACTCGTTTACATGCATGGGGTACCATACTGATACATTACTACTTACCCAACTAACTTAATATAGTTTGTCAGGCCCACAAGCTCCTAGGAGTGCGGTCGTCCCATGTCTCGTTTAGTGCACTCGTAGCGTTCGTACCCGGTGATTATCGTACTCTTAGTCTCGGTAATTTATGTTTGAGTAACTATGCTGCCCATTCTTAACCTTTAACGTCAGAATGGCCTTAATACAGGTTCTATGGTTTCCTTATTAATGTGTATCTCCTTTACTTTCTCTAAGATAGGTGTTTGCGACTTATCGCCCTAATTCTGGTTTCCACATGCTCGTCATCTGGTATTTGTGAGTGGGGATCAGTAGCTACTTGTTATCTCTCCCGTTCACTCCTAGGCTGTTAACGCCTTCAGATATGAGTTTTAGTATTCGAACTCCACCCAATCTATTGGGTTACACCCTATGGTGTTTCCGGACTCCATGATAAAGGTTGACACCTCGTGTTTCCCCTTTATGGTAGTCCCGTTAGTCTGATATTAATCATACTTGTGGTTCATCACCCTTGTTCCCCCTAGTTTTGGGTCACCTTGGTGGTACTAAGGTATCCCTCCGTAGGCCTATGCCATACGATATTCAGACTCAATACTTATTCTGATAGTTAAATGATTGTTAGTCTTGTTATTTAATTTATTCCTAGTTGGTTCTAATACCTTCTCCTGAGGTTACAATTGGATACCCACAACTTAGTGGTTTCCGCTAATCATTCCTCTTCATTGTGTAGTCCTTACTCTTATTCAACTCATATTTCCTCCATCCTCTTTGAGTAACGTATCTTCCGTCATCAGGCAATTTTCACTTTTTAGTTTATATCCACTGCCCTCCATACGGGGTCTAGCAGCATAATGGGTCAACAACACCTCCGGTGTGAGTGGTGCGGGCATTACATCGGCCCCTTTTATTGCACGTTCACATCTGTCTATTAACTATTATTATTATTATTATTTTTTTAAGTCCTGACTCGTACAGCTCACTTCTTGCCCTCTGGCAATGTTCAATGGTAGTGGTTTAACCACGAGTGTCGCGCACTCTCTAGATATGGTTATGCTGGTCCTGAAGACCCGTCACTGCCCACCGGTAATGATTGACGTTTAATGTCCATACCGGCACTGGGGTTAGGCTTGTAGGCACTAATTATCGTTATTCTCATCTACTCCCCTTTTAATATTCTACTCAATGGTGTATTATTTTCAGGTTTAATGGTCAGACCGGCTAGGTCTTCCTGAGGTTTTATCCACCTCCAACTCAAGGGTTTCGTACCCCTGCCCTTAAGAAGGCTGTGTCCTGCTTTATTGCATTACGGACTCACATAAGATTTAATGCTTATTGGTAATTGCCTGGACCACTCGGTCTTTTAGGGTTAGTTTACCGTTGTTGCACTTGCTGTAGCAAGTGCGCAAGGCAGGTTGAAATTTGATACTTTGGTTAATGTGGCACTTGCAGTGGCAAGTGCGCCATGCAGGCTGAGCCCCGGTACGGTGTGTCAGTGCAGTGCTATTCCCTAATCGGGTTCCTGTTCTAGCCAAAAGTCCTTATTCAAATTAGTACAGTCTCACTCCCACTCGTTCCCACAAGTTTACCGTGGTAGTAAGGTCTTACTTTCCTCACGAGGCGTTGCATGATAGCGACTTAGCGAGTTCTTGTTTCTACAGTTCTCATGATCTCCCTTATGCACGTCGGGCCATCTTGAACCTTCAGTGTTGCATGGTTTTAGAGTTACTCGCTTCGGTGAACTTCTAAAAGGTCATCCATTCCGTCCTTACATATATCATAACTAACCATTACTCGTCATTTTCACTTCCTTTCCCTCTAGCGCACTAATAGTGCTTTCCTGGATGTAAGACAGGGTTGCCTTGCTTATAGCAAGCTAGCCCCATTAGTCCTACAGGAATTATCTCCACAACCTCTGTTTATTATTTACTCATACTCGTATGGTAGACATTACGTCATTACCAGGACCTCCGGTCCTAAACATTACACCAAAACTAAGTCTTATTCTCTACATTTAACGTAGTTCTCATAGCATCCACATCGGGTCTTCCCGATCAGGAGAGTTATCTCCGTGGTGTTTCTCATTTCATTGTCTCACTAGATAGTACTCGAGGTACGGGCTGCGGCGGGTGGGATACCATTGCAAATTTCCCGGGATGTTTCTCCCATCATGTGCGAGCGGTTCATACCGTCTTCGCGTTACTTGGGGTTGCTGGACCTTCACCACCTTCCGCTGCTCCGCGTTCTTCCTTAGTACTGTTACCCAGACCTCTCCCTGACATAAGTCAAGAGGACGGGTTAGACCTTTACTCGGTCTAATACCGTAGTCTCGGTCGTTTAATATTGAAGTGCCTCTACGGCAATGGTGTGCAAGCTTTAAGCATTGCGTCAATCCCGCAAGGTCACATATCCTCACAACGTTTCCCGTATTCCCAAAACCTATGCTCACTGTATAAATCCTACTATCTCTTGTCATCAGAGCGTACTCCGCTCTGATACCACTTTTGTAACCCCTACTCTAATCGGCTCCTCATCTTACCTAACATTATAATCGCAGCGGTAATCTCGACAAATGAACTACTGGTGTCACCGTTCTTACTCGCCCATACGAGTAATATCGTGCTTATAGATACATTCTTAAATACGAAACAATTTCCCACAGTGACAATAAGAGATAGACCTAACCTTCCCAAACCAATATAAAATACATTCACAGTGAGCATTCTAGGTATCCCAATCCTATACACGTTTCTAAGTTCGTAACCAAAATGCAACATGCATATTTACACAACTGTAATTAAACTACCCAGCGCGTCCCTCTCTCTTGCCGACACCGGAAGCTGCATACCTGCAAAAATGGTTGTTTGTGGTATGGAATCAGCCCCTGCTGAGTATGTTACTACATGACTGTCATGCCCCCTCGGACCCTCAGTTATTTGGTCAAGAGCATGCAATTCATTTCCATGCAAATAGTTTAATGTTAAAACTGTAAAGCAACAATATATTGCAGTAAACTCAAATAACAAACAAGCCCCCGGCTTCACACATCGCATCATAATAACCACTGAAAGCGTTACAACCCTTATATGAGTACAGAGACTCCATTCCAACAAACACTTAATAGTTCATAATTGAGTTCAGCGACTCACCCGACCAAACAATCCACCATAACCACACATGAGTTCTGCGACTCGACACAACCAGTTCACAACAACAATGAGCACAATGGCTCGTTCACAACAAATCCACCAACATACCACACATAACCACAAAGCACAACCAATGAACAACAAGGCGAAACAACGAGAATTATAGACGTATAAACACTCGTCTATGGCATGCAAGCCCAAATAATGTTCGCCTAATGTACGAGTTAGCATAGTCGTTCGTAATTGTTCAGTCATGTCTAATGACAACGTCTCGTTAGAACGACGTGTCTCTAAGTTACCCATCTCTTATGGCGGGTCACCCCACGGCAGTAGCCACTCCAGCGGTAGAGTCTCCGTCCTACGAACGTTCTGTAGTTCGTTGGAAATTTTCCTGATACTTACGGTTACCGCACGGTATCCTAGTATCGTTAATGGATCACAGTTCACAGCAAGAGCCACGTCCTCTTGATAAACTTATCTATACCATCGCATCGTTTTAACCTTTTTTTTTTTTTCCTAACACAGCAGACTAAGGTCGTAGTCCAATCCTGAGTATGTCGACTCGGGATCCAGTGCTAGATACGAGAGCGGCGTTAAAGAGGCCAATGCTCCGTATATAAGTCTTAGATATTTTATATCTTATTATCCTAATGCTACAACGTTTTACTTACGTTCCTTATATCACACATATAAGATAGCATCATTGCCGCTAGTTCGTTTTATAATGTTCATATATACGAACGGTACTGTTATCGCACAACAGTAGTAATAATAATAAAGCAGCATTAATACGCAACTCAAGCATATTAGTTCACACAAGCAGACATTCAATCTTATCACAGATTTTCACACAATGTCTGAACTGAGGAAATCCTCAGAGACAATCAAGCCACATAATAACATACCGTTCACCCCTGATGAGTATTACGGTGGAGTATGAATCAGCAAGTTCCTATGCTCCGTGTGTCGTCTCTAACAGTCTAAACAATACATAACACTACTGATTAGCATCCCGTATAACAACATACTCTACGGTACCCCTACTGTCACTAACACCTCCCGGTTAATCCCCCTTATTAACTGTCAACGCTTGTCGGGTTTTCGGCTTAACTCGGGATTAGAAAGGTGTTATATTACATGCGTAGTCTTGTCTTGTTAATATACTTATTGTTGAACTTGTTATCGCATGTAACTTAACATACCCTTGGATGTCGTATAGTTTGTTTCTATATTGTACGCATGATTCTTTGTCATGTACCATTCATCTCACCTTAGTATTTATTTTTTTTTCCTAAGGTTTGTGTGTTTTTTTTTTTAAGTTCAATGTGGTATAACTCATGTGTAAACAATACTTTCAATTATATGAATCCTTATTATCACATGTACACTCTTAACATTAGAATTCCATGTCTAATGTTTGTAATTGTTTTCCCTTTTTCTTATATCACTTTAATCATGAAAATACATGGTTATTAGACCATATTAATTTTTCCACATCATAACATATATTCATTTTATACATGTATTATGAACTGTTTATTATATGGTAAGTCTTATAATATATTTCATTCTTTTTAATGAATACCTCTTATATTAAATGTTATAACTCTTATAACATTAAAAACCATATTATAAATTCCATTTAAAAAATGTTAATATTTCCGAACAGCACCAATGTTCTTAAATATTTACAAAATCCACCACATAATTAATATAACGTTACATTTTAGTTATATAACATTATTACGACATTTATGTCATTAAAACAATTATAACATATAGTTTTAAATTGTTATATATTGCTAAAGCCCCTTATATTTTCGGCTTTCACTATAAACCACCAGACTTCTATAAATCACAAATCAACCTCAATTATATTTCATTGTTACACTTATAACATATACCTTATATTATAATCCTTGAACCTTAATATAATCATAACCTATGGTTATTATTATTTTTTTTTAAATAACCGAACAGACCCCCTAGGTCTATTCTAATTACTTTTCCACCACTTAACTTTCTATATTCACCAAATTCCCCTCTTTATAACACATAGTTTTCTAATATCATCAAACTATATATTATACATATATCTTGATAAACCTTATATATAACTCCAAAAATTACCAAACTATACCAAAAGGTTATAAACATCATTACTAACCTTATATTTCTCTAAATCTCGGTTTTACCACATATGTTACCCATTTGTAACAATATTATGAAACCTTATATTACTTATATAATTCATATAAACTCCAAATTTAACCAAATCAACTTCTAAAATTCTTAATAACCCAAGGTTTGTACTAAACTCCATTTAGTACCCCAAGTTTTCGGAAATCACAAATAGCCCCATCTCTTATAAATCTTTTACAATTTAATACTTATCTTAATATAAGGTAGTATTTTAATTTCTAAAATTCTCCAAACTTGGTCAAAGTCTCCTATATAGTCAACTTTGACTTCTAATACCAAATTGGACCCAAACCTTTGGTAATTACAAAACTTCACCTATACTTTTTCTATTTTTATAATTTTGACTCAAAACTTTATAAAATGTTATAATTTTTATTAAATTCATTTAAAAACCCTAAATTTCTCTAAATTAAGCCCACGGCTTTGTATTTTACCAATAATTACAGTTTGGCCCCAAACTTAATTATATAAGCATAAATCTAATTAAATAAGCTTATAAACTTAAATTAAAATGGCCTAATGACATGGCCTTATTACAACCTTGAACTTGCAAAATAAATTACAATTTAAATGTCTCAAAATATAGTATATTCTCACGGCCTCACTTTGGTTTATTTATTTTTTCCACATAATGTCATAATTTGACCATTATGTTAATTAAATCACTTAAATGACTAGCTTAATTTATCTTAGTCATTTTTTTCCATTTCTAGGTTAATATAACCCATATGTTAACTCCACTCTTGGCACAATTTATATGTGCTTAGAAATCATAAAATCATAAGTTTAAGGTGTTTATACCTTGATTTCTCCTTGTATGAGCTCGGCAGCTTAGAGGTAAATTCACCACATCACTTAGACATGTTTAATACACCAAAATAAGGTATGGTTATACTCCAAGCTTGAGCTTAACCATAAGGAATAATTAATGTAAGATTTAAGGCAAAAATCACCTTAAAAATGCAAGGGAAGTTCCAATGGGTTTCGGCCTGTACCAAGCACACCTAATGGTGTTAAATTCACCATATCAACATAGGAAATAGCTAGACAACAACAAGCTGCTATGGTAATTGATTTTACCTTGGCAAAATGCCTTAAAAGAGGGTATTTCCTTTGGATCTCGGCCACCCTTGCTCCAAATGGCTAACCAACTGAATGAACATGTAAATATGAAGATTATGAGTGTATAAACTCATAAAAATCCAAAGAAGAAAACCGGATGGAGAGTGGAGAGGCTTAAGATGTTTTTACCTTAAAATGCAAATTTGAACAACCTTGGCCCCTAGACTTGCTTCAGCCGAGTTTGGATGTTGTTCTAACCTTAGAACACTGAGATGAGCCATAGGAATTGATGAGCCACGAGATCTAAGTGTAGGTAGTGAAGAGATGAAGAAAAAGAGCTAAAAATGACCTTAAAACCTTACCTTAAGAGCTTAGGAGTTTGAATTGCCTTCCTAACTCAAGAACAAGGCTTGAGAGGTTCTGGGAACTCATAGAGCTCGGCTGGAATGGATGGAATCGGACAAGAGGCAAGGAATGATTGAAAATGAGAGTAAATAATGGAAAAGTAGCTTTTATTATAATAATGTGGTATTAGGTAATTGATTAGCAGCTAATGGTGTGTGAGCTGTCCTCCCACCATCCTTGCCTGCCGACAGCATGAGGGTCAATTGGGTCATTAATTGACCATTGACCATACTTGGTCAATATTGACTCAAACGGGCCCCACTTTAGGGTTTTATTAATATTTTAATATTAAATTTGTAAAAATTTGTAAAATTTGGAATTAAATTCCTAATATGATATAATATCATATTTAAAGGTAATTATAACCTTTAAGCTCATTAAAAACCAATTTAGAAGGCAATTTCACAAAAACGTGCTTTAAGGTGTTTTAGTGCACATTTTGTGTTGCAAGGTGTTTCTGAGCTTAGTTTTCTTTGAGAATAGTTTTGTTGTGTTCCTTACTTCATTATAATACTTAGGAATCCACTTTGGATCCTATTTGAGGTCATACAATCTTTATGGTGCTTTAAAGCACATTTTTGGCTTTACCGATCTTAAGACATGTTTTGCCTTGTTGAGATCTTTTAGATTGTTCCCCAATAATTTTTAGATGTTCATTAACCTTCTTAGATCATTAATAGATCATTTAATTAAGTTTTTAAGGTTAGGGGTATTTCAAGACCAATCTTTGTGATGCTTGTGTTAGAAGCAAACAAACTAAGACTTCTTTTAAATCAAATAACTTAGTTAGTACATCCAAGCCACTTGAATTACTTCACATGGACTTATGCGGACCTACGAGAATCAAAGTTTTGGAGGAAATTGGTATGTGTTTGTAATTGTTGATGATTACTCATGATTTATTTGGACACTCTTTATTGCTTCCAAAGACGAAGTCTATGAGAAATTTCAAGTCTTTGCAGGAAAAGTCCAAGTACAAATCAACCACAAGATCAAAGCTCTCCGGTCTGATCATGGGTCAGAGTTAGAGAATCAACAATTCATGGATATATGTAAACAACATGGAATCAGTCACACATATTCAGCACCAAGAACACCCCAACATGGGGTAGTTGAGCGGAAGAATAGAACACTACAAGAGGTAGCCAGGGCTATGTTATCGGGGAGCAAACTTCCTCAGGTCTTCTGGGCAGAAGCAGTGGCGACTGCATGCTACATCAAAAATAGAACGCTCATACGACCTATCCTCAATAAAACTCCTTATGAGATAATCAAGGGAAGAAAACCAAACATAAGTCACTTCAGGATCTTTGATTGTAAATGTATGTCCACAACAATGAAAAAATCCCCTAGGAAAGTTTGATGCTAGAAGTGATGTGGCCATCTTCCTTGGGTACTCTGAAAGGAGCCGGGCATACAAAGTATACAACAAAAGGACATTGAAGGTGGAAGAAACTGTGCATGTGGTCTTTGATAAGGATGATGTTCACAAGGTCAAGAAAATCTAAAGAAGATGAAGAACTTGGATTTGATCTAGCTGATCAGGATTACACAAATAGCCCCAAAGATGAATCACCGACTAAAGAAAACTTGCCCAACAGGTCGGCGACAGGTCATCAATAGGTCGACAAGGAAACAATGATGTCGAGGATCCCCTATCACTATCAACCATTCATCAATCTCGTACGTTGTACAAAGATCATCCATTGGAGAACATCATATCAGATTTCTCCAAGGGAACTCAAACAAGAGCACAAACTCGAGATCTTCTAGCCTTCTCAACAATCTCACCCGAGCCCAAGAACATCAAGGAAGCTCTTTGAGACTCGGACTAGATTAGTGTAATGCAAGAAGAATTAAATCAGTTTGAAAGATGCAAAGTCTGGCATTTTGTGCATTTTGCTTCACATCAAGGCGTACTTGGCACTAAATGGGTCTTTAGAAACAAATTGAATAAGATGGGAGAAGTCATTAGGAACAATGCTCGTCTGGTAGCTCAAGGATATCGTCAACAAGAAGAGATAGACTTCCAAGACCTTCACTCCAGTAGCAAGGATGGAGTCCATCAGATTACTAATTGCATTTGCTTCACACAAAGGAATTAAACTCTTCCAACTTGACATCAAAAGTGCCTTCCTCAATGGGTACGTCAAAGAGGAAGTGTATGTTAAGCAACCTCCAGGCTTTGAGACACAAGAAGGAAAGGGCATGGTACTTAAGCTCAACAAAGCTCTTTATATGCTCAACCAAGCTCCAAGATCATGGTATAATCATCTATCTTTCTATCTTTTGGAAAACCAATTCAAGAGAGGAAAGGTGGATAAAACCTTGTTTGTTTACAACAACAAAAGGGATTTCTTAATTATGCAAATATATGTTGATGAGAAATATTGCAAGAAGTTTGAAGCTTTGATGAAAAGGAATTTGAGATGAGTGATCTGGGAGAACTGAAGTTCTTTCTAGGACTTCAAGTCAAGCAAAATGTCGAAGGGACTATCATATCCCAAGAGAAGTACGTAAAAGATTTGCTAAAGGGATTTGGAATGGAGGAGTGTAAAACGCTTGACACACCAATGACAGTTGGCACAAAAATGGGCATCATGACTGGTGACCGACCGGTCGACCAGCGATCATACAGGGAGATGATTGGTTCTCTACTATATTTAACTACTAGTAGACCTGACATTATGTATAGCATTTTCTTATGTGCCAGGTTTCAAGTAGATCCAACAGAAAGTCACCTCACAACTGTGAAAAGAATCCTACGTTACTTAAAAGGAACCATGAATCTTGGTCTCTTTTATCCTCAATTCACTAACTGTGACATTGTAGGATTTTCAAATGCAGATTATGGAGGATCTATCACTGATAGAAAGAGCACATCAGGAACAACATTCTTTGTTGGGTCATGTTTGATCGCATAGGGGATCAAAGAAACAACAAAGTGTTGCAATCTCAACGGCTGAATCTGAATACATAGCTACAGCAAGCTGCTATGCTCAATTCCTGTGGCTTAAACAACAAATTGTTGATTATGGCGTCAAAACAGGTACTTTACCAATCATGTGTGATAATACAAGTGGCATCTCTATTTCCAAAAATCTTGTGCATCATTCTTGTACCAAGCATATTGACATTAGACATCACTTTCTTAGAGATTGTTGTGAAAAAGAATTAGTTGGTTTAAAGTATATTTCTACTAAAGACCAACTAGCTGACATTTTACTAAGCTATTAAGTAGAGAAAGATTCACCAAGATTGTTCATGATCTTGGAGTGATATTCATTAATCACAATTAAACTGTCTTTTATTTCCCATTATCGGTCACCGACATGTGAGCAACACCTATCATATAGTCGTTTAGTAGTCAACGATCAGTTTAATGCATAGAAGTTATGTCAAACGACTACTTGAAACAGATATGTCATTTTCCATAACAAGTGAGGTTATTTTAGAGAAAGTTCAACGGATAGAAACTGTAACACCCCTAATCCTAACTTATTAAAAATGTCGCAAGTCGTAGCAAAATAAATAACGTCACAGCGGAAAATGAGAACTATCTAACCTCGGTGTTACATGCCGTTACTCACCCTTGTGAGTAACAAGGAATTCTTACTTCATCCAACAACCTTACCTCCTCACGCTGTGATGAACAGATACCGAGCACTCTAATTATTACAGACCAAATCCAAACTAAATGAGCAACTAACTGAATACAACAAACTCTTTATTACAATACCAAATAAAACTTAAGAGTGTTTAACAACACAGCAGCTACCCTGTCCCCGCACTCCGGCTTGTGTCTTCTTCAGTAATCTGAAATGTTTGCCCATTGAAGGGCTCAGCAATCGAAATGCTGGTATGCTAAATGTAGTCCTAAGTCATCTAGATTCCTTAAGTCGTTTTAGCCATCTTGATATTAGATTCTTTACAAGATATACAAGTTTACAATAATAACAGAAATAACTATAATACCAAACAATCACACAGTAGTCCACCTGCAACATCAGTGTAAGGTATAACCACAACCAATACTCAACACCTGCAATCCAAACAGTAATCAACAAGATACGTGTATTAAACTGTACTTGTTAGTTGGCCACCTGGCCCTTGTCCTTTAACCAATCACTTAGACTTTCCAATTAATTTCCACCTTAGGCGTCATGTCAAGACAACCCTTAAAACTTATTAATGGACAGTAGTCCCCTGGGTTCCAATGGAACCGTTACCAGCTGACCTTATGGCCCTGGATAATATATTGACCGATCCGGTCGAACCTGTGCACCAACGGCAGTGCCCTCCGCCATCGTCGAGTGTGGACAATGGATTCCCTTGAGTGACTCCCCATTGAAGTCTCTCGTAGTGATCACGATGCGCAACCAGAAAGTCGAAACAGTCTGGATTCCTCTCTTTATAAGTTAGCCCTTTAGTCAATGATACAATATCCGATCCTTGAGCTAAGACTATAACAGTTGACCATCAGTTAGGTTTAATAATACCTAAAGGTCAGTTTGTCTTTTTTTTTTCCAGTTTAGATGTATAAACTTCCAGTCATAAGACGCTCGCGTAAAATAAAATGCAACAGTGTATGAGCAATACAGCATACAAAGTATCATACATAAAATCACATATCGCCCTTTAAGCAATTAACACATAATGTCTGGACCTCAGGAAAATCCTTAGGACATTCAGACCACACAATTAACATACCGTTCACCGTAGTAACAGCTAGCTTGACAATTCACGCTCTAGTAATTCCTTCCCGTACGCTGTTATATATACATGCAATACTGGGTAATATTAATACGACTGTTCACTAAATATTATAGTACTGTCACTGTAGAACTAATACTTGTAATATACTAATCCTGTATGTTCTTTATTTCCCCCTGTTATTTTTTTACAGTGACTCAAAGTAGTTCAACAGTTCGTTATTTTATGTGATATCCACATGTGATAATGAATTTCTACCTTGTAGTAAATTTCTATTTCCTTAATTATTTATTCATAAATGTTTCCACTTATATTATATGATTTGGTTATTTTTATTATAACCACATTTATTTTGTAAAATCTATATTATACTCCATAATGTATCATAATTCATAGTTTTAATTCCTTTCTTTATTAAATTACAACACCACCCTTATTAATTTGGTATTTATATTTTATACCCAATAACTTTTATAAATTACCAAATAACCATATAACTTTATTATTTGCTAATTAACCACTTTAACATTTCGGTAATTACCAAAATAAATATTCTAATTCTTATAAATTACCAATTGACCACAAATACTTTTCGGTTTTAATATTAACTTTCACATAATTACATTTTAACCCTTAATACTTTATATATGTTACATATTAACTTATAAACTATAGTTTTAACATTTAGATATCTTAAAATACCGAAAAGACCCATACCTTTTTATATTTTATGCTTTCGCCCCCAATTCATTTCGGTTTTATTTTTAAACTTTCATAAATTATATAATCACCCCAAAACTTTTATAAACTTAGTATTTTATGTCATAAATCATTTTAACCCAAAGTTTTTGGTCAACACTTTGACCAAGACTTAATTTCATAATTAATACTTTAATATACCCATAAAATCATGTATATTCTCGGTTAAACTCTAAACTTTCCAATAATTACAAAATAGCCCCAAAACTTTATAAAATGTTATTTAAATACTTAAACACTTATTTAAATTCACCAAAATTCATAATTTTAATTCCTACCTTATATTATATCATAATTATGCCAAATAACCCCTTATGTTCTCGGCAATTTTTATTTGTACCCTAAACTTTTCAAAATTTACATTTTAGCAACATAACTTATTAAACTAGCCATTTAAATACTTGTAGCTATTTTTAATATTCCCAAAATTTATAATATGAGTTAATACACTTATATATATTTCAAAATTCACCAAACATCATATATTGCTCTCGGCTTTAATTATGTTTTACCATATGATTTTAAAACTTGATTTAAACTTTATAATATGTATATATAAATGTATATAAGCCGTATAACACTTCTAAAAATTATGTTAATGACTTAGGATGATTATAAACTCAAAATAGAACATTAAATCCCTAGACCATTCGGTTTGGTTATTTGTATATCATAATTAATTTTTGTGACACAAATATATACCTTAAGGTAATAATCTTACCTTATATGTTATAAATTATTTTCTTGACAATATAACCCATAGTTTTCGGTCTTAATTTATTTAGAGGTTATACAAAATTTTTATACCAAAGTTTGAAGCTTAAATCAAACTTAAACTTAATAACCTCACTTATATAAACTTACCCCTTAAATCAAGACAATTCTTGTACTTGATTTTTCCTTGAATTCCAAGCTCTCCAAATGCTATTTTGATGAAGGTATTTCGACCTCCTTGTACATATGTAGGAGATCTATTTGTTAGACTTCTAACAAGAGTTTATAAATAATATTTGTAGTAATTTTACAAGAGTTTACCTTAGGAACTTAACAAGGTATTTTTGGTACACCTTGGGATGATTGTAGATCCAAGTTTCCTTCATGAAATAATGAAGAGAATATGGATTTAGAAGCTCTTAAATTTTGAAAATTGCTTAAGGTAAATTACTAGGATTTTCAACATAAAAATATACCTTAACTTGATCTTGTTGTTCCTTGTGTTGTTGTTGAATTTAGGAACCTCCTTGGAACATCTATGCTTGGCGAAAATTGTAGGAGTGGCTAGGATGATTTTTGCTTCAAGACTTAGGAGATTTAACTAGGAAATTACATTAAAATGGTGTTAGAACTTAGAACACCATTAATGGAGCTTTAAGGCTCTAAGGAATTAACTTAGCAAAGGAAGAAGAAAAGAGAGAGCAAGAGAAAGAAGCTTACCATTCGGTGAAGTGGGCAAGGGAAATGAATGTAGTCTACGTATGTATTAAGGCAAGAAACAAGGCTGAATCTAATGGGAATTATTGGTTTGTCATATATCATTATTTTATGTCTTTGTCATGTTTTATTTGACCTCAAAAATCTGACCACAATTGTCTTCCAAGACTACTTGTTTTCGGTAATGGAGGAGACATTAATGGGATGATTACTAAGCCTAGTGTATAGGAGATTTAACAAGACAATTGTTTATCATTTAATGAGCTTAATTATTGATTCTAATCTTGTTTTTCCATGCAGGTGATCGGCCATGATGGAAGTAGACAGCACCAACTCCCTTGTAGACTTACGGTAATGGAGTCCTAGGAGTCTAGTTTGATTTTGTTGATTGGAGACAAGGTTATCATGTTAGTTAGGTGTATGTCCCCATTGATTATTTAAGCAGCAATAATACTCCCATTCTCCTGTATATGAATCGGCAGCCACAAGGCTAGACCATGGGTTATTTTTTTGTTTATTAGCAATTTACATTATAAGAATCTATATCTACCTTTAGCTTATTTAATTCCCATTACTTTTGTTAAACTAATCCCTTCTTGTTATCTTGCAGGTCACACGGTAATGGGGTCTATTTAGGCTGGATTATTTGACATAATATAACATATGGCACATGAGAAATGAGTCACAATTCCATAAGTCAATTTTTGAATCAAAATCTAGTCAATATTGACCCTAAATGGCGCCTAAGATGGAGAGCAAATGGGACTGATTTTTATTTTGATTCCTGTCACACTATATTGTATTAAGATCATAATAATATGTGTAATAGGTTCCAGCATTTAATTGGTGCATTTACATCATGGTAAAAGATGAAAGTTTTAAGGTAAATATGCTGATTTTAGGTACCTTTTTGATCCAAAAATCGCCCCCACTTGTACTATGAATATAGTACTGGAATTAATTGATTTAGATGTTCAATTTATCCCCTTTTAAGGTTATCAACTCGTGGCTCCTCAAAAACTTCAAGGCAATTGCGTAAAACGCATTTTTATGACACCCGAAGGTCTGTTTTTGTGCTTTAAGAATTTTCTGGAAATATAATTAGTCGCTATGAGTTACAAGTGTTCATTGACATTGTTTATAGCCAATAATAATATGTTAAGGTGTTACATTGAGTTATATGGGGCTATAACAACTTGTAACTCAATTTCCGGGCTAACGGGACATTCCCAGGACAAAAAGGAGCGTTAAGAAATTTGTCCGAGCACTTTGTTTATTTTTATGAAAGTAGCTCGAGAACCCTCTTTGGAATAATGAATATTGATGATAAAAACTCTTATAATGATTTATATTGAAGTTTGTGCCACTTCGGTACCTCTCCGGGGCACTCCCGTGGGTTTATTGGGCCCTCATCGGGAACCTCCGAGGACTTTGCCTTTAACTGAGAAATTCATCTTAAATGTTCATTAGAGTGTTATTGTGTATTTAGAATGAAGTGTAATGCTTTACTTTATTTAATAAAGTATTTCCGGGACTTTCGGGCCTTAAGGGGCCCTTAAGGGAACTCCCGGGCATTTTGTATTTTTACTCAGTTATAACTGAGGACTTATGTTTTAAAGGTCATAAAATGATCCTTGGTTAACTTCATATGAGTTTTATAGCTTATATAACTTGATTAGCTTAAGGTCGGGCTTTAACGCTCGTTTTTGACCTTAAGGAGTTTAGGTGCGTTTTAACGCCCAAATGTTTATATACCTTTATTAGGGTTTAATAATCCCCTAAATAATACTTATTTACCATTATTTAATTATTTAAAGGTTAGGGGTATTTCAGAAACAAGAAAATTGCCAACAATCAATGACAGTCTGTCACGACCGCTGCCCATTATGAATAGTATAGTTGGGACATGCCAGCGAGCAGATGAGGAGCGGTCGCCGACCGTTACTTATATCTATAAAAGGGTGACGGGAGTTTTACTCTTGTCACACTATTGCCCTCACTCTCTCTAATCTCTCTTAGCATTCAAAGCAATTTCTCTTATCTCTTACGAAATTCTCGTGAGATTCAGTACAAAGAACCCTTACCTCACATCCGATAAAGAACACCCAATCGAAAAGTTCTAAAGTTCAGTATAAATCCTGTGAACCAAATGGCATCCAAGACTGCTCTTCGATCAAAAGCTAAGGAAGTTCTCAAGGAAGCTTCCCCACAACAAGTGGCCGACATAAAATCGACTCGAACTCACCTGACTAACGAAGAGGAAACTCAACTCACGGTAAAAGTAGTATAAGAAGGAGAACTACTGGCTAGTGAGGTAGAATATATAAAAACTCATATTCCTAAAACTTACTACCTCATTGAATCCAGCACCTTCAAACCAACTATTTTACCTAACCCTACTCCCACAGAAAAACCACAAATGTCTTCTCCTGCCCTTCACCAAAAACCTCCAAAATCAGCACAAAGTAATCCAAAACCAAACCTAAAAGCCATTCCACCGCTACAACTGGTCGTGTGACCCGCGCATCCAGGCGTGCTCAAAAACCAACATCACCACAAAAATCTCACTCAACACCGGAAAGAGCAACTCGTCGGTTACACTTCACCGATGAAGAAGAAGTAACTCCCAGCTGTCGTTGAGACAGTTGTGCAACACGTGGAGGAAGAAGAACCACAAAGTGATGAGCCGTCACCGAAAGATGCCTTTGTAGAGGAGGAAAACCAGGAGGAAGGAATAACAGCCCCTGACTCAGAGGAAGAAGCGAACCTCATCGCCGTGTTTGGGAAACCACTCATTGACAGGTCCCTGACACCTCAGGGACAACATAAGGATGGAAATAGCGACATAGAGTCACTATCACCTGTCATATACACACTCGAGGAGCGTGCGCACTTAAAGAAGGCAAAAGGAAAAGCAAAGATGAGTCCTTCGCCACGTTCTGAAGAAGTTGAGGAGCTTGTTGAAACAGAAATGGCAGTTATGAAGTCCCAACCAACACAATCTTTAAAGCGACTAAGGAAGCTTAAGGAGCTGAAGCCTCCTTTGATCAAGGCCGAGAATGTCAATGACCGATCCTGTCCCATCTTACCCAAGACGTTGGACATGGAATGGATGGAAAATATGGGTCTTAGAGAGATCATCGAGATGCTGGAGTTCCAAGGATGGGTAAACTTATTCCAAAAGCCTATCCCTGTCTACACCGAGCTGCTCAAGGAACATATGAGACACCTAGGACCTCTCTAAAGTGATGAAGATGATGACGACCTTATCTCAAAGGTTCAAAATGCTCAAATCTCCATCACCAAGTCTTGGATCTGCAAGACTTTCAACTTAGAGCCAGAAAGGTTGGTCATTCCCAAGGATACAACCTTGAATGACCTAGGCCACCAAGGAGGGAAGATGGTCAACCTGCTCAACAAAGGAGCAACAATGAAAAACTTCAATGCTGTGGACTTGTCCATTCCAGACAGAGTCCTCTTCAATCTAGTAACACACAACATCACCCCAAGAAATCAACGCACTCACATTGTCAATGCAAGGGATGTGAGGTTGCTGTTTGCACTCAAGACAAGGGAGAAAATCGACCTTCCAGCCATGATTCTCCTCACCCTGGATGAGAGTCGTCAAGTGAACCAAGGTCTGATGCATGGGGGAGTGGTCACCATGGCGATACTGGAGAATGAAGTGGACACTGACAGGTTCCACGAGTGAGCGCGCACCGGTTAGGACTGCATCTGCTTCGAGATGATTTCCAAAATGGGGATAAAAATTAAGGAAGATCAGCTTGTAGCCCTTCAGAAGCCCACGAAGTGCAAGGAAGCACGGTCAAAACCTCGACCAACTACAAGAGCCTCAGGTCTCTAAAAGAGGAGAAGTCTCACACCGGTCCACGACAGGTCAGGAACCAGTCTGGAAACTTCAGCTTGGAAGTTCTTCAGCGTGTAAGAGTCACTCTTACAGCTGTGCAGGCTGTCTCCTCTGGACCAAGTGTTCATTACATGGTTCAAGGAGCAATAGATTTTATAGACTTCCACATAGCTTGAGAGTTCTTTGTCTCTTAAAGACACGAGTGAACCGTGAGAAAACTAGCTCTAGGATTAGATTTTGTTTTTCCATCAATGTTTCATTTTGTCATTGACTATCTGTTTCAAAGTAAACCTTTTATATGAATGAAAATTCAACTGTTTCTTGTCAACTTGAATGATTATCATTGGTTTACAATAAAGTTGTTGGGCTACCTCTTCCTTGATTAAAATTGCAAATGATAAGAGATATTTAGTCCCATCCATTCCACTAATCCAATCTCAAAACTTGACACCTAAAAAGCCTACAAACATAGCACATAAGACGTAGCACCTCATTTAATACCACTCACCGATCAGTCGTGGAGTATATCCTCAAGTGTCTATAAATACTTGGGCACTTCATTTGCCACTCACAATTATAGTTACACATCTCACAAAATGGCTCAAACCCCACAAAGCTCATCTAGCTCAAATTAGCAAACAACTCAGTCCACCATTCACAAGTTTATGTTCACTAAACATCCAAAGAAATATGTTGCCCAAAGCTATGTTCAAACAGTCTCCGACTCACTTACAGCTTGGTCTATCTGTAACACCCCTCTTGGTAATCACTTATTAATCTCTCACGTAGCAATAATAAACACGTCTCACAGTGGAAGGAAAAACGATAAGAATACTCAACACGGGTGTTACCTGCCATCCCTCACCCATGCGAGTGATGAAGCAATACGAAATACAATTACAGAATAGCGACGTTAATAAACTCCACGGTGTAACGAGATACCGCCTATACAACAGTCTAAGTCCCAAAAATATATACAACGTCAGTGAGCAACTAACCGTAACCCAAATAAGTGCAACATCACCATAAGTAGATTAAACGTCTATCCTAATACAGTAAGAAGTCCGTGCGGTAATAAAAAAGCAAAAGCCCTACTACCACCGGGTCCCACACTTCGGCTTTGTTAGTAGTCATCAACCTGCAAAATGCCGTTTAGGCTCAGCGATAAACGCTGAGTATGCCAGGTTTGGACCCTAGTGGTCACTTAAGTCGTTATTAACCGTCTTTGCATTAGGTTCATTTCATGCTTTGCCAGTTTACAGTTTATATTGAAAGATGTAAAAATGTAAGTAAACATACAACATTCATTACAGTTAAAACACAAGTCATTGCATAACATCAGGTAATAAAGACAGAGGCGGTAATACACGCATTGTTTATAATAATCATCACATATCACATCGGTCGCCCCCCCGGGCCCCACATAACATTGTAATTTGGTTAGCACTGTCGGGCAAGTTAGGACAACCCAAAATAACTCACATGGACGGTAGTCCCACGTACACAAGAAGGTGCTCATAGCGCCAAGGATCAGGAGATCCCGGGGCTTCCACTTTGCCTTTTTAAAGGCGTCCATAATTGGCCAAGGGCCTGGTGCCAACAGTAGCACACTCTGCCTGACGATCTATGTAGGTTCATCAGGATTTCACAAGAGTAGACCCGATCCGGGCATTAACTCTAGAGATCTCTATGCGCAACCGATAGCCGGTGGCTATCTGGGTTTAGGTATTTCATCACACTCATTCACACTCCAATTATTTGATTAGTTAATTAGTTACACGAGTACAGTTTCAGGTATGGAGAATTCCACTTATTTATTGGCTGCCCTGTGGGTCTTACGCATGCCTTGAAGTAATCTAGGTCGTATTCATGTTCAAGTCCAAGCTCTAGAGATCGACAATGTCGTATCTCATTCCTAAGTATTTTACTTAGGATATAATTTACATAATTTATAATACTTAGAGTATTATGTCAGATAACGACAGTCACAAACACATTGCTCGTATAGGTATGTTTATAAGTTGATCTATAGTCAACATAATATTAGCCCGATGGGCATTCACGCAAGATAAAGTAATGCGGGAATTAACAGATATTAACACACTTCATGCATACACATTCATCATAATCATTACTTAACACACATCAAATATCTGAGCCCGAGTAAGTCCTCAGGACAACCCCTTTACATACCGTACACCTTAGACCTAGGATGTGCAGTAGACCACTAAGCTCGTCGGGCGCCTCCGTCTGAAGCACGATCTAACAATTCGAAGAATGCTAGAAGTCAATCCACATGACTAGTTTACTTGGTATTTCCGAATAACGTCAGTAATCCCGATATTACATCCCCGGATTTCAATAGTTATTTGTTAAAGTATTGTTATCCAAAACTCTTACTCGTAGTATGTATTAATACTGGGTTTTAACAAAAGAATCGGTTCTTAAAAAACACCTTAGTTACCATTTTCGAACGTTGGGATTTATATTACTCCAACCCATAGTATTTATAAGTGCAACACTTTTACTTATGTTTATATATTCTCGTATTTATTTCAACTGATTCGGTCGCATGTATAACGATGCGTTTATGTTCTATAGTTGCATGTATGCATACAACGTTAGTTTATATTGCATAGTATGTCACTATCCTTTATTATACTTTGTATTATACCACTCATTATTCATTGTAACATGTTTTATTTAAATTTGAAACTTTATGACTTTGTAGTATATAATTATACTAATGAGATAACATTTGTCATTTTTTTATTGCATGGTTTGAAACCATATTATATACATATATGTATTGCGACCGGTTTATATATATATTTATTTGTTTTATGAAGTATAAAACCTTATATTATGTAAATGTTATTCCTCATTCAAGATCCATTTAATCACACCAATATCATATATAACTATAGTATTTATATCATTGTAACCATAGTCTAAAATTTCATTTCTTGAATATTATACATGCGCTACAGCACTATAGTTTTGTAAACTATATTTTTAACATCTCTAAATTTATATAATGTTATATTCCCATCATCATACAATATAATATGGCACTTTACATTTCATTAAACACTATAACATATAGTTTTAGAAAACTATATTTATTACCGAAAGGGCATATATAACATACTTATTATTTCTTCATTTCCCATAGTTTTCATTTATTACAATATAACCACATATTTCATACCATGTTATAAATAATATATTTTATAACATTAAAACTTTATAACAAAATATAATCTATAGTTTTATTAAATTCTCTAATTATTGTCGAGAGGCACATATGTTATAAGGTTAAATTTCCATAACTTCTCTTACTCTTTATTTATTACAAATGAAATACCCCGAACTTAAATATAGTGATTAAGATTATTCTAATCCTTATTTAAGAGCCTAATCATGCTTAAGTAGTATTGGTGAGGAAAAATAAATCCAAAAGAAATAAAGAAATGCATAAAAAAAATGAAAAATGCTAAATAAGCGTTAAATAACCATATGAGGTATGTGACCTCGGTTAACGTATTATATGGATTCTAAAGGATTAATAATACCTAAATAATATATGGGAACAACTCCCGAAGAAAACGGATCTAAATAATGTATTAAAACGCTAATAGAGCTTTAGCGCATGTTTTTCGAGAAAACCCGAAAACGTGACTTTAAGTGGTCAAACGGACCCGTAAAAATTGTGAATCATTAAATAATAATTATTAAGCATTTATGGAAGCTTAATAACCACTAAAAATAACTAAACGAGAAAATTCCGGAAAACGGGCCCGGTTAGTGAATAGTACCTAAACCGGGTAAAATAACGAGCATTTCTTGTAAAAGACAAAAACACTCCAACTAGTGTAACTGTAGGGGGCGGTTTTTAATCAGTCAAATAACTCCCTCACACACACTTGTAACTAGCTAATTAAATAGAGAGCCAAAAGCAAAAAGCAATAAAGTAAAAACTACTTTATCCCTTCTCTCTCTCCTCACTCTCTCATTTCCCTCATCTCTCTCTTCCTTTTTCCTCCCCTTCCACCGATTTCTCTCTCCTTCTCTAAGGGGCTGGCGATTGTGGAGAGCTTCCCACAACAACAATGGCAACTCCCTCTTCTTCTCCATGCTCTACCTCCATGTGAGCTCCAATCACAAAAATAATTACATATTTGTAATCCCCTCATCATTCTCTACACTTCTATCTTTTCAAAATCCAAAAATGAGGAAGTTCATCTTCGTGGGTATACCCCATTCAAAGAGAAAATAGCACCAATGGGTAGCTTGGAGTCTCCTCTTTCCAACAAGGTAAAAATCTCCATGAAAAACCCAAGTTTTCTCTACCTCCTTGTGTAACTGATTTTTGCCCTTCTTGTGTAACACCCCTACTGCTAATACTATCATTACCGTCCAATCTCCTTATACAATCCAGACTCACGCAGCAGATACTTACATACATACAGTGGGTGATACAATGCCATTAGCCACCCACGTGACTAACAAGGCTACTACTACTACTACATACAGCATCGGTCTGATGGACCTGAAATACCCCAAACCTAGTTATGTTGTTTAAACACCTAAATAGGGTGTAATAAGACTAAAAAGAGTCTTAGAAACCTTAGTAAACAAATTTAAACTAAAGAAAACACAAAATGTGCTTTAAAGTCAATAAGAGCCAAAATGTGCTCTAAGCTTGGGATAAACTTGGTTAAGACCTAATGAACTTACCAAGACCTCATCTATATACTAATGAACTCATTAAACCAATTACCAAAGAAAACCAAGCTCGAAAACAAGTTAAAACACAAAATGTGCTTTAAGAAGTCTTAAAGCACATTTTTGAAAAATTGTCTTGTAAATGAGTTTTGAATGGCTAAATGTCCATCATTACTCTTAAATATATATGTGTACTATAGTATCACATTTGGGTGGCTATATTAATGGGAAATCAAAAATTTCACTTCTAAGTGCCTTGTTTAGGTGAATAGTGATTTTTATAAGCTAGTTTATAACATATGTTGTATTAAGTAGTTAAATTGACAAACAAAGACTAAAATACCCTCATACTAATAAAGGGGGCCGGTTTTTAAGTGTGGTGACTCACCACTCTCTATTTGATATAATAAGTAAGTAAAGAAAACTAATTAAACTTACTTTTTACTTTATAAGCATAAATATCTCTTAAAAGCAAATTCTATCTCATTCTCTCATTTCCTCCCTTGTTCACACGGCTCCACACCTCTCTTCTTCCTTCTCCTCCACGGTAATACCACACCACCTCCATTAAACCTCTTCTTTGACCTCTTGTAAAATCTAGCTCACTTGTCCAAATCAAAAACAAACACCACCAATCTCTTCCTCTCATCAAGCTCTTCATTTCTATCTTCTCAAAGCTTCAAGAGCCCCATTTCAGTGCCATGGAGTTCCACCATTGAAGGAGCTTGAGCTTGTATTTCTACATATTATTACTCTCCTTTGCTTCTAGGTAAGGAATCTCAAAGAAAAATCATGTTTCCTCCATGTTTTTACCTTGACCGAAAATACACATTGATATAGCTCTTTGTGTGACTTTGTTCTAGCTTCATTTCAACTCCTCATGGACTAGGTGGAGTCCTCTCTTGTTATATATTCAAACTCTCTTCAAAGATCAAGGTAAAACAACTACATTAATGTTTTTGAAACAATGTAAAATTAGGGTTTACAATGAGATGAAGCTTATAGCTTGAATACTCATTATAATGTTTGTATATTGTTTAGAACTTGACAAGGAATCAAATACCCTACCGGTCTTGTAGTGAAACAAGAAAGGAATTGTTTGGAAAAGAGGTAAATCTACTAACCTAATGTTGTTTAATGCCTTAGGAGAAATGAGCTTATAAATGCTTATTAAAACTACCTAAAGAGCAAATGGTAAATGACCTAGTAAATGTTCTCAAGGAGACTAGTAAAATAACATATGTCTTGTTGTATGTAATCGCAGGTTAAAGGCATATATATTGTGGAAATTCAGTGTTTATGATTTAGCACTTTAAGGGCCTAAGAGCCATGCATTTTAAGGGCCTAAGTGCCATGCAATTTAAATTATGCACTATATTGTGATGTAGTGTGAATTTGGTGAAGTTGTGTAAGAAAGTGTTCTTGGTGTTCTTAGTGTTCTTGGATGTTTAATGATGAAAACAGTGTGCTATGGTGTAACAAAATACTAGGAGAACTTATGTCGAAATTTAGGAAATATATAAGGAGTTCATGATGTTTTAAAGGAATTGTGAGGAACTAGGAAGTGCTCTAGAGTGTAATAAGGACTTAGGCATGATCTTGAGGTTTTAGCAAGTACCAAAGCCACTTTGGGATTTAGGTAAATACTTAGGCAAACTTTGGTAATAAGGAGAAAGTGTAAACTTGGAAAAGAATTGTCAAGATGGATATAAGGAGTTAGTTGTGAGAGATGGTGCTTGGGAGATGATGTTAAAATAAGGAGAAAGCATTTTGGGATAGTAGTTATCATAGGTATGAAACACCACCTGAAAAACTAGGAGAAAACATTGTAAGTGTTAGGAATTTTGTGAAGAAATGGGTAAAGGCTTAAGGAATTAGATAATGAGTTTTATGAGTGTTTAAGGATGTCTTAAGGTGTGTTTGAAGTGCCCAAATGAGGTTAGGGGGTACTAGGTTGTATGGGGTGAAGTTTGGAGTTGAATGTGAAAAGGAAAACAAAGGTCTGGGGCAGACCGAACTTGCGACCGAACTTGCAAGTTCGGTCGAGCCCAGTTTACCCTGCGAGAATTGGCTTCTGGAATGGACCGACCTTGGGGACCGGACTTGCAAGGTCGGTCGGGCTTGTATTTTGTGTACGGATTGAGTTACTGGAACCGACCGAACATGGGACCGGACTTGGTAAGTTCGGTCGGGCTAAATTTACAAAGGGGAGAAACTCTCGGGAAAAGACCGAACATAGGACCGGACTTGGCAAGTTCGGTCGGAGTAGAAAATTTTGACGGAAATGTGTTCTGGAATCGACCGAACTTGGACAAGTTCGGTCGGCAAGGTCGGTCGGACCTAAACTTGTAAAAAAAACAGAAAAGAATGTGACTTATGTAGTTAACCCTAGGGTGTATAATGAAGATAACCTAGGGTAGAATAGACACTAAAACATGTCATACAATCATGTTAAATACTTAGTAAGTTGAAGTTAAATAAATAATTAACCGACGTTACTAATGTGTTTAGGATTCTCGCAAGGTGGAAATCAGTCGAGGCAAGGACCAAGGTATGGTTTTCTTGCAGTCTGTTGCCTACCGGTTTACACCGGCTTGTGTGTTGTTTGTTTTTCTGTGTGTTTATGACTTTGTAAGATTAAACCATGTAAGGAGTTTACAGTTGTTGAATACTATTATGTTGTTAAGTATGACTCTCTCTTCCCTTGTGTGTGTCTAACAAGACTTGACCTATTATTGTGAATTATTTGTTGAGTTCAATGATGGACTACTAACAAGGGCTAACGGGGGAAGTGAGGAGTCCGGTCTGTTCCGGCCACGCGTGTGAGTATGGGAGTCGATGTCATAACCGGTTCGATTCTCTCTGTATGTTATGGTTAAGTTTCCAATTTGGTTTCTAACCTTCCCTTTAGCTTAACCAAGGCTATTTTACTGACTCACGTCGGGCCACAGGGGCATACTATGTGTTATTTCGGTGTGCTTGGATCACTATATCCGAGGCACCTTGTGTTAAGTTAACCGTTCAATCTAACCGGACGGTAACGAGTTATGTAACGAGCTAAGTATGAGCATGGAAACATTCTCTAGGCTCTCAATGGGGACTAACTGTGTTGGTTCTCTTCCTAAAAGGAATTGTATGTGTGTGATGTGTGTTATGATGTGTACAATACCCATGTTATGTTATGTATGTATGAATTGTGTGTTTTAAAATAAATACCATGTCATCATGACAAATAGTTGCGCGCATTCCGGTAGTCGATGGGCTGCGCGTTAACCATGCCAGCCAAGGGTTGCTGACCCCCTCGGGGGATCCATATTTCTTTTACTGCAGGATGAGGATCGAAGAAGCAGAGTGGCTCTAGATCCTAGGGTGTAGTTTACTTTTGGAGTACTTTTGGATGTTTGCCCGGGATGCGCCTGTGCTCCCGTGGCGTATTATATACTTGATTATGACAGTTTACAGTGACGGTATACAGTGAAGGATTTGTGTAAACACTCGGTGTAGACACCAAAAATTCTCACCCGTTTTATTTTAAAGCAAAAATTCAAAAATGAACATGCTTTCAGAAACAAGGCGGTCGTCCCCGTTTTCAACTAAAGGAATTCCTTTTCACCGGTATTTAGACCTCACATTCCTATGGAAAAGGAGCACGAGCTTTTGTTGAAACCTGTTTTTAACTGACTTCATTTCGTATACACATTTTGTTGGTTTTTAAAACGTTCCACGGAAGACATTTCCCCTTGTTTTGCCCCGGCTCGTAACATAACATTTGTCTGATTTCCTCGCATCTGTATACCGAATGCAATCACAGCTCGGTTGGTCAGGGTATTCAGGGGGGAAACGGATGGTACCGAGTTCGAAACTCGGTGGAGGCGTTTTTTAATGCTAACTCTCATGTTTTTTCCTTTCTTTCTTCAGTAGTAGGCTCGCGGCCCAGGCCCTGGTTTTAGGTCCGAATTCATTCCTTCTAAAGCCCACAACAATCCAAATGAAACCCTACCCTCCCCATTATAAAACATCCAAAGAAACCTACAGTAGAGGCACGTTTCTCAGCCGGCATTAATCCCCAGACTCATTCCTTTTGTCTGATTTGAGATATTCTTCATTGTCGCGATATTCAAAACTCGTTCGAACTACCATCCCCTCCACCTTCGCCGGAAATCACCACCCACACTCTTCATTCACGCCGCCCGTATCAGAAATCATCTTCTCCATCACCAGCAATACCCAGCTTCACTTCACTTCCCGGAAATCTTCACCGGGAACCTTTCACCTTTGCGAATCCATTCCGTCATTGACAGGGTAGGTGAGGTCGCCTCCTTCTCCATTCCTTCATCATTTCTCTGATTTCTTAGGGATATCACATCTCTGTTTGCTAAACTCCTCCATCGCCAAAGGAACCTGTACCGGTGATGGCTAGAGGAGCTTCGACTCTTCCGGGGCTTTGGTTCCGAGAATCGAGTCGATTACGATGTTTACTTCTTGCCTCATATACCCGTCTATATTTCGTTTATTTCAATATTGTTTTACCTATGAAAAGCCCTTGATTCTTGTTGTGCCTTCCATCACAGTCAAGATTCAAGCCGCTCGATATTTTCATTCTTGCTTCTATCCACTTTTTATCTTCGCTAAGTCATTTCGTTTGCAAAAAATCGTTTAATCTTTGCTTATGAACTCATTTTTCTGTCGAGATGCTACCCCGAATCCCGTCGGGCAAGCCGATACGCACTGGGTTTTTTCGCATTTCTGTTCTAAACTCAGGAATAGGTTCGAACTGGGATGTCCTATTGACATGTCGGTTGCATGTTGATGTTACGACTTTGGTTTGAATTTCGTTTGAAGCACCGATACACTAAAATCTGTTAAGATACCCGTTTCGTTCTACTGCCATGAAATATGTATAAGTCCGATACTGGATGGCTTATGTGCATCTCAGGTTGGGCTCCAAAGTATTTCTGATATCGTGTTTGACATAAAAGTTGATCTGAACTCTCGTAATAATGATCCGATTCTCGCTAATCTGTTTTCTTCTGGATGAATGTGAGCTAACCAAGGGTTTACTGGTGTATACCGTTGTGCTGAAAGCAGACCTCTCCACTGGAAATCGTTGTTACGGAAAGTGAAGTTGTATACCTGAACCTTCCTTTGTGTCGATAAGAACCTTGTCTAAAACTGTGTGAACTAACTTTCGTTTGTTGTTCGGTTAGTTTCTGTTTCGGTTTTATGGTTCACTGTTTTGCAGGGAATTCGTATCTCCATTCCCTGGTACTCTCTTCTGAACTGAGAACTTACCAAAGTATGTTGGTTGATGTCTGTTTGTATGATGAAATCCATGTCTGTTTCTGGTGGCGTTTTGATCTCTGGAAAGGAAATTATACCACATCTTCTTTGCTGTCATAATGGAATCCATGCGAGCATGCTTATTTCAGCCTTGGTTGGCCTAGATTAAATGGTGTTCTAATCAGTTATTCATTACAGAATTCATCTCAGCTTTATATATGTCGTCTGTCTGCTGTGTACTTGTTCTTTTTAGATTAATCCATTTGCTTGCAAACCTTTGTTTGGCCATTGAAAGATAAATAATAGAGAGAGGTTGTTATGAATTAGAAACCCCACATCAGGATACACAACCTCTGTTAAGTTTCAGGACAAGACTGTTAGTATTGTAGTTGGTTATTCACGAATTCATCCCATCTGCGCATGTGTTGTTTCTGCTCCCTGTATACTTATGCCTTTTGAATGGTCATCGAGATAAAAAAAAAAAACAGCGTGAGAATAACAACTGATTAGCAACCCTTACATTATGGCTCATCTCGTTGGTGTTTAGTGAGGGTTTAGGGATTAAAAAGTCTGATTTGTTAGACAGCTTTGATGTTCCGGCGTGTGTAGCTTCTGAAATGCTTTTTATATGTACATGATTTATTTAGGTGGCTTTTGAAATCCATGTATATGATTTACTCAGATCGCTCTTAAGGCTCATGTTCATAGGTGTATTATTTATATAGTCCCTTTGTTTTTTTTTGAAATTCATTTCTGCCCATCTTGATGAATTGGACCTGTTTGGGCCTGGGTAACCCTTGGCCCAAATTTATTTTGCTTCAGGCCCAATTCATAAAACAGCCAAACGGGCTGGAACAGGTGGCCATAGAAAGCCCAATAGGTTGTCCTCTTAGTGGGCCTTTGAGGCCCGCTCTAGAAAAGCTTTAGGTTGGGTATCCGTCGTGCATACGGGTCCTAGACACGGTCCATGAAGGGAATACCCGCATTCCTTAAAACTTTCCAAACCATCCCTTAATCTCAGATTAAATAGACAATCAATAAATTCCAATCTGATGTGAATTCGAAAATTTTCAGTCATGGCTTAAGCCCACTAGCTCCAATGTAGTTCCTTTCAAGCAAGCCTTCAATCAGCCCATTTTGAAAACCTACATTCAAGCCCAAAACCGAACCCGGCCCAATACCTAACTCGACCCAGTACCCACTTAGCCCATAGCCCACAATGGCCCAAGTCTAAAACCCACGGCCCAAATCCAAAACTCATGGCCCAAGCCCGAAACTCCCAGCCCAAGTCCACATGACCCGGCCCAAGTCCACATGACCCGGCCCAAGTCCACATGACCCGGCCCAAGTCCACATGACCCGGCCCAAGTCCACATGACCCGGCCCAAGTCCACATGACCCGGCCCAAGTCCACATGACCCGGCCCAAGTCCACATGACCCGGCCCAAGTCCACATGACCCGGCCCAAGTCCACATGACCCGGCCCAAGTCCACATGACCCGGCCCAAGTCCACATGACCCGCCCAAGTCCACATGACCCGGCCCAAGTTCACATGACACGGCCCAAGCCCGAACTCCCAGCCCAAGTCCACATGACCCGGCCCAAGTTCGCATGACCCGGCCCAAGTCCACATTACCCGGCCCAAGTCCACATTACCCGGCCCAAGTCCACATGACCCGGCCCAAGTCCACATGACCCGGCCCAAGTCCACATGACCCGGCCCAAGTCCACATGACCCGGCCCAAATCCACATGACCCACCCAAGCCCAAGTTCCATTCATAAAACCGACCCAATACACAAAACCGGCCCAAATCCTATTCTTGACCAAGTCCAAATCCTATTCTTGACCAAGTCAAACCAACCTCAATCAAAGTCCACAAAAATCATTCCAAGACCCAAATCCACAAAAATCAAGTCTACAAAACAATCCAAGAGTTGACCCGAGCTTTTGACCAATCAAGTCTTGTTTGACCAATCCTGTTTGACCAACCCGTTTGACCAACCCGTTTGACCAACCCGTTTGACCAACCCGTTTGACCAACCCGTTTGACCAACCCGTTTGACCAACCCGTTTGACCAACCCGTTTGACCAATCCAAACCTTTGACCCAAACATTGACCTTGACCCAAACGTTGACCTTGACCAAAACCTTGACCTAATCATTGACCAAATCCGAACATTGACCTGATTCATCCTCCAATACAAGTCAAACCAAATCAATTCCAACACATGTTTCAAACCCGTTTCCTTTCATTTTCAACTTGTAAATTCCTTTCTAAAAACCCAAAAAGAATTTCAAAACCATCATTTTATTCCAGTCTCACTAAGTTTTCAAAGAAACCGTTTTGTGGAATTTTAAAGGAAAAACTCTTCTCACATCATAGAAAACTCTTCTCAAATGCAGAAAGTTCTTCTCACATATACAGAAAGTTTTCTCCCAAAGCATTTCTCAAAATCAGTGTCTCTTTACCAAGAATTCCGAACAGCTTCAAAAGTTTTCCAACTCAGTTTTTTAACTCAAATAAACCGTTTTCGGGGAACAAGTAATGTCTAACCCCTTCAAAACATTTCCTCCATGGTTAGGACATCACTTGTCTTCCTTCTCAAAAATAAAAAAATCCGAGGCGGGGCACTGGGGTCATAACCTCCCTTGTCGCAGTCTGGATCTCTTTAGGCGGGGCATTAGGGTGACAGACCTCCCCTAATTGCAGCCTAGATTTTTACAAGGCGGGGTGCTAGGGAAGTAACGACCTTCCTAGTTGCAGCCGGGATTTTAGAATCGTCTAACTCCCTTCCGCTCGATTTCAATGTTTTCGGATTTTAATGTTTTTAAAACCCGGGAGTTAGAGACGTTATTAGGGTTCGACTGAGAACATCTCATTCATGATGTTTCTCTCTGAATCCTATTTTTCGACATAAATTCATTGCCCCATCTTTCGAGCCTCGGCACTTTACTATTAATTAAGTGTCGTGTTCGAGGGGGTACATAGGGTAATCCCTCGGGATTATCCGCCCTTTTACAACAAAAAATGATTTTTCGGTTTTAAAAACTTCAAGAGAGACAATTCTGAATAACCCAATCCAACATTCCCATTAGAGCTCTAGGACCCATAAACACTTCTCAATCCTCCTCGGAACCACCTTTAAGTCACATAGGACCTCCAATTCCTAAAAATCCCAAAAACTGAAACATCTTCAAAACCCGAATACTTGCAAACCAAATTCCTCTTCAACCCATTCGATTTCCCAAACACCTCAAGAACCTGACCATTTCAAAATCCAAACACAACAAAACTCCTCAAATCAGCCAAATGATCCAACTACCCCTTGACTCCACCAAAAATGACCGAATTGTCCTTTCGCTCCCCAAAACTCCCATCATCCCCTTAATTCCGTGAAGCCCGAAACAATCTCAAATCTCTCAGAACAATTAAAACCTCTCACACTCCAACCAAACCAACTCCAAGACCAGCCTATTCATAACTCTTCGGACTCATCCTTTCCTTACTCCTCTTTTAATCCAATCCTTGGCTTTTAATGAATCCCTCTAAAAGGTTTTGAAAGAAGGTAATCCCGACAATTGGAGACCGAGGTTTCCTCGGGCACCAATCCGAAGTCGTGGTCGTTGCCACTTCTAAGGGGTGTAACCCAGTGCGAACCCACATAGAATCTTTGACATGACCAGATAAATCCTATCCATAATCATCAGAGTCAATTAACGGTTCTTAGAACCCTTCTCCTTCCTTCCTAGTTCCTTAGGTCAAACTAGGTGGCGACTCTAGTCAATTCCGCCTTATAGAGGCATAAGTCCGCGTGGAGCCCATCGAGAGCGGGTGTAGTGCACACTTGCATTCCCCTTTATGCTTTCTGGGAAAGACGGACGATGTAGTAGGTATTTGAGGGCTGCCATGAATAACGGGTTTTCACCCTCCACAGAATGGCAATTTCTAGGATCTAGGCTTCTCAGCTAGTTCGTATTTTAATAGACCCCCTCATACCGAAAAATCACCCTCCACAGAATGGCGACTCTGCTGGGGAAAACTTGAGTAAGTTTTTCTCATGAACTTGGTCAAGGAAGACTGAACTCCATTCAAAATTGTCGAGATTTCCCCACTTCTTTCAAAACCTTCAAGAGATTCATTCTAAAGCCGCTAGGACTACTCTACTCCACACTTAGAGTGTGTTTTGAGAGGATAGTTAGGATGAGAGTTTAAAGTTCGAGATCGGCCTTGAGTGCCACATGTGTGCTTTGATATGCGCATGCTTCACTTTTGTTTATTGTTGGTGTTTACTGTCTTGTGTTTACTGCTCTTCATGCATGACATAATGTTTATTGCTTATTTATTACTTTTGTAAATGGGGCCTTCCTAGAAGGAGTCAACCCATTGTTGCATCGGGTAGCATAGGACATGCATTCCTCTGTGTCACCCGATTTGTCCACGAGTCACGGGATCCCCAACCGGTCCACGGTTGATTCCCCATGAGCTGGGTCCTTCCTAGAAGGAGTTAACCCACGAGGTAATACGGTCCAAGACCAACGCCTTGAAACTCATGATCCAAAATATCTCCATTACCCGAGTATAAACCAGCATATAGTGAGCCATGAGCCTTCAGTGTCCAGCTGCCTTATCCGGTGTCTAAGATGGGCTTATGGGTAGTCACCCCCTTGTATGCCGTCTGTCTGACCACCTTTTGCCTTACCCTGAAGATTGCATGGGCTCAGTTCTCCATGATTCCGCTGCACCACAGGTGTCTCTAAAGCCCAATGTCACGCTACACGTCCATAGAGGATCCCGTATTTACCGGATACCCATACATGGCACAACGTAGTCAGTGAATAATTTGGACTTTAGACACACCTGACCGTGCAGACGAGGGGAGCCGGTTCCCATGCAGTACTTCCCCAAGTTTCCCGAAAGTGAGTATGTTGTGATAATCACCGGCCGTGACTCGTGTGGCTAGTCTGGAAGGTGATTATCCCAATCATTCGCACTCAACTCCACATCAAATATAGCCACGATTTATTTTATGCAATACATGTGTGCAAACCCTTTTTCTCAAATCAATCTGTTTTAAAACGTTCGTTCGAATTCTCACTTGTGTCAAAACTGTTTTACTTGCTACCATTCGAGAGTTTTGAAACCTAAACTCACTTACGAAATCAAACCGATATTCAAATCAAAACCGATATTCAAAACCTTTTCAAAAACCGTTTTTAGTAAAACCACTTTCAAAATGATTTTTCAAACCCTTTCTCAAAATTAGTTTCAAAACTAATCTCCATTTCCAAGGATATACTAGCCATACTAGTAATTGCTTAATCGTTCCCCCGACTCTTACTTATCATATTCTCTCCCCTTCTTTTCCATTTTATTTTCTCTTTTTGCAGGACAAAATGATGAACAGACTAGTACCAGTGCCTGGAGAGAAGAAGTGCCCTAGGAAAGTGAACAGAAGCAGGGCAGATGAAAGACCCAGTAAGGGACAAGCCCCAATGACCCCCTACCAAGAGGAGTGTCACCAGGAATCAACCTTTGCCAAAGAACTCAGGGACTATTGTGCTCAGATGAAAGGCCCTGACGAGCCATTGCTAGCAGGGCTTGCAAGAATGTGTAGAGTGGCCATCGACTATGAAGCTTTGTTCGAGTCAGTCACTTATTGGGATTCGACAGACCATCTGTACCGCTTCAACCTCCAAGAGTTGGTTATCTTACCCGCTGAGATGGATGCACTACTTAAGATCAAGCCCCATCAGAAGATGCCCACCATCCCCGTCGAGCGGTCACATACACCGAAGTTTGCAGCTGACTTCCTGGGGGTAAGGATCGAGGAGGTTGAGAGTTTCAGTAGCATGAGCATACGCCTGCGAGATCTTTTGCAACAATTCTATCATCAACCATATTATCCCAAAAGCACCAAAAGGCGAGTGCTTGACCTCTGCATCATGGGGCTTTATCTGTTTCGACAAAGAGACTTGAGGATCAACCCACGAGTAATCTACCTGCTGAAGGCCTTAGAAGAAGGAAAAAGTATCGGGACGGTGGTCGTGGCCGAGATGGTGAGAGCTTTGGACCGCTGGAAGGAGTCCGGAGCCTTGGAAACCTTTTTCTTAGGAAGCCCGCTCCTTCTCCAAATATGGTTGTTTGATCACCTTGGGCTGATGAAGAAGGTGGAGGTGTATAAAGTGGTGAATAGATACTTTCCCCGACTGCCCGGAAGCGAGCACAAAAGCCTGAAGCAGGATGGAGAGCTTACTTTATGGACCGTTGTTATGATTGGCAGATTAATTGGATTTTGCGTGACTGGGATGTTCAAGGGGGAACCGTTCAATCAGCTCACCAGGAAGATGGGCTGACATTGTTAGGCCTAGAAAGGTTTATCACTATTTTTCCCTTCAGAGCGATGCGCCAATTCGGTCGAGAGCAGACCGTACCCGGAGCCAGAAGCAATGTCTCGGTAGATCGTCGGTACACAGATAGTAGCATCAACTACATTGCTGGGGTTTATAACTCCGGAATGAAGTGGGCCATCTTCAAGATTAAGTACTTTGGTTTGAGCGAAGAGTATCAAACATGGTTGACTATGCGCATCGATCGGATGATAAAAAGTGCTTATGACCCGCACCACTCAGTAGTTACCCAAGATCCGCGACTGCCGATTGTGGAGGACCTGCAACCGATTCCCACTACCCGTCAGGAAAGAAAGAGGGAGAAGGAGGAGTGCAAGCGGCAGAAGACTATCGGTTGATCTCCTATGCTATATCACCTATTACTAGTAGAAGTTCACCCTTTTGAGTTGGATGTAACTCCCCTTTCCCCCTAGTATGGAGTTCGGCTATGTAATCGAAATTTGACTATTCGGATGTAGTTTTCCCTTCTTTTGAATTTGGATGTAACTCCCCTTCCCCCTTATCGTGGAGTTCGGCTATGTAATATTATCTGACATTATGCTTTCCCCTATGAACTCGGATGTAACCCCCATTTTCCCCGACATATGCAATCGCGATCGAGCAATGAAATAGTATGACGTTTATTCTTGGAAATGGAAATCGGCTTGTGCGCCTTTTCCGCTTTATCTTTTTACAAAAGGATTTAATTATTGAAATACCTCGTTTCATCAACATCGGGGATGACCTCCTTTTCACCTCTCCTCTCTCTCACCTTTTTAAGTTACATTCATGCTGACATTGTCCACGCATTCCATATTCCCTGGTATCGCAGAAACCAACCCAGAGCAGAGCAGAGCGTCAGGAGTTCTCTTTCAGTTTTTACCAACATTACTCGATTGTGGAAAAGAGATTCCCGTGGGAGGCTGGCCAGTGACACCGCGACTGAAACCTCGTCGGAAACCATGGACCAGAACCTGATCAATCCAACGGCCCCGGAAAACGCCCCAGCCACCTCAACCATCGAGGCGAGCGCGAGTGCAGTCCTGGGAACTGGTGGCAGTGGCTTGCACCTTCCTGATCCAAGTGTTCTTTACCGTATGCTTGAGCAGTCAACAAAGAATGAAAACATGCTGAAACAGGCCATTGAAAGGCTAGAAGAGCAACTGCGCCAAGAAAGGGCAGCCAAAGGGAAGGACCCGTACCTTACTGATGACCCCGATGAGGATTATATTGAGGACTCCCCACACCCTAACCGATGCTTTAGCAATCAAAACCCCATGTTCAACACCACCATATCACAACCGATCACAGGGAAAGGACGTACTGTCATCCACCCTGTAACCGCCACATTCCAAACAGCTGACCTGCTTTCGGGAGCACCTATGCCACCTCCGATCATGACCACGGTCCCTACATACCAACCACTTTCCCCGGACTACCACCGTTCCCACCCGCTCCACTTCCATCCCATGTCCAGACAGCCCATCTTTATCAAGCCAAGCAACCAAATTCATTCTCCCAACTCCCCCTCACCACACCCCTGACCCCATCCACTCACACCATACCACCAGTACACACACCCACCGACATGCTGTCCGTTTGAGGAAGCGATTCCCCCGACCCAACTGTTTGCCACAACCGTCTAGCCATTTGATTCACGGCTACAACCAGGCCCCACCTGCAGAACACCTTCCTATGGACTTCGGTCAAATGAAGAAGTCCTTGAAGGAAGAATTACTGGCCGAAATGCAGCTCGGAGAGCGAGCAAAAATGCTGGGTTTCCGTCATTTCCGACTGAAGCCAAGTTCCAAATTGCCTGAAAACCTAAAGCTGCCAGAAATCTCCAAGTACACTGGGAAAGGAGATCCTAGGCACCATCTTGCTCAATTCGACAGAGTCATGACTATGCACGGCCTTGACGATGACATGAAGATCATTTGTTTTCCTAGCTATCTGGAAGGAGCTGCCCAGACATGGGTGTCAGACTAGATTTCTCCGGGAAGAAACTAGAGGATGTTTATCCAAGCGTTCGTGGAACAGTACAGTTACAACAACCCACCTAGGAATCACTCGCAGAGATCTTGAGACAATGAGACAGAGAAGTGATGAAACTGTTATGGAATTATCATCACCCGATGGAGGGAGGTAGCCGGTCAGATCGACCGTCCCACAGAAGACGAGCAGATCAGAATAATCACCTCATGCCTGGAGAATCCCTATGCAGATCATCTCAAGTCCCTTGGGATTTGTGACTTCAAACACCTAAAAGCTGCTGCTTCGGCTGCCGAAGAACTAGCACTAGCTGGAAGGTTAAAAGGGTTGAATCTCCCTGGATCGGGACCCAGAACTTCATACTATCATCAGAACCGTCAGAACCGTGATAGCAACAACAATCACAACAACAACATCACAACAAACAATAACCACAACAACAACAACAAGACTGTCCCCACACCTCAGGTGAACCAAGTACAACCCCGAGTTCTCACCGATTACCCACCCACCTCCTACCTCTCCCCGAGTGGTATTTACCAGGCACAGTCCTCAGGATCAAGCCAGAGTTACAGGGCAACACCTCCCCCTCGTGATTACCAGACTCGACCCCAGCGTCAGTACTCGGCCTTAGGAATGCCCCTGAGCAAGCATACAAAAGTTAAGAGAAAATGGTTTTCTCTTGAAGCATCCAAACCCTAAGCCTGGGGTCACCCACTCGGGTCTGATTTAAACAGCTTCTGTGACTATCACCAGATGAAGGGTCACAGTGTAGATAATTGTAGAGCGTTGCGTCATGCAGTACAGATCTGATTGATGCAGGGGAAGTTCATTCCCTAAGACCACTCCCAACACTCAGAATAACTCAATCCCATCACATCTGAACATGATAAGTCTGGTAAGGGAGAAAGAAAGAGAATCGACCTGGGAAGGATTGTGAAAATAAATGCCATCGGAAGTTCCTCTGAGCCGGCCACCCAAAGCACACCCCCACCAATCATGTTGTCACCAGTACTCGATGCATTCCGAACCCCCCGTCCAGCGATTCATTACGACATTCAACCCATGATGGGAGAGTATCTAGCTATGACGCATGAAATGCGAAACCAGTTGAGCGTCTAGTAGGCAAGGAAGGGTGTCCATATCACTCTTGCTGGTAGAGTCGACATATGGAAAAGAATCTCGAGATACTGGTAGGGCTAAACTTTGAAGCCTTGGAGCTGCATAAAACCATGAAGGTGTTGGAGGTGGTAGAAGCATGGTGCCGGCAGAAGATCGTCGAAGGCGAATAGCTGAGTGCAACGTCATCATGATTACTGACGAAGAAGAAGATTCCCGGCTATAACCCCTGTTAAGGCACCATTTCTGATAGCGGAGGGAAAAAGGATGATGACTTTGAGAAATCAGTCACTTAACCCGCTCAGGAAGGCACTTCAAGCCCCGAGCCCGCAGAAGACCAGAAATGCTGCAGCAACAGTCCACACCTTACTCTGAATGAGTCAGAGAACAAATTGGTGGGAGAAGAAGAACTCTGAGAAAACTGAAGACAACCAGCATACCCATCACAATTGGTCTCTGCTGACCATTTCTGAGAGCAACAAGATGCAGTAGCTCGGCACCTGAGAATGGATAAGAAGCGGCCGACGTCGGTCGAAAGCATCGTAGCCCACTTCTCGGACCCCAGACTCTCCATACATTCACTGACGACGAGATCCCTCGTCAGGCGGGAAAGGCCCTCTACATAACCGTGAAGGCTGGGGGATTCCAAGTCCCCAAGACTTTGATTGATGATGGGGCTGAGGTGAATGTCTGTCCGCTCCCGCTAGCCCGTCATATGGGACTCAATGACTTCAAGCCGGTGGATATGACGTTGAGTGCCTATGACAACAGTCATAGAAAGGTTTGGGAACCCTGTCACTTCCAATCTTGATCGAGGACGTCTCCCTGACCATCGAAGCAATGGTCATAGACATATCCTCCACCTTCAACCTTCTGTAGGCGGGAGTTCATCAATCAGATCAAAGGAGTCCCCTCATCGTCCCACCAGAAGCTGAAATTCAAACACGAGGGGCGAATCGTGGGTTTTGGGAGAGGCCAGAGCTGAGTTCCCCGCTATTTGAGATTAATACACCCGGGGGGTCGAGAGTTAACACTTGGGGGCTTCACGGTGGAGAGGCCACATTCACAGGTAACAACTTTTACATACTCCCTTTTCAGATAGTCAAACTTCTTCCCATCACTCCTCTCTACTTCGACCCTAGTGTCTATAGCCCCGCCCCGCATCACAACACATGATGTCTCGGATGGGCTACAAACAGGGGAGTGGGCTAGGCAAGGAGCTACAGGGCATGGAGGAGCCGCTAACCGCGTATATCGGAGGTCGAGGAGCCGGGTTAGGATTTACGGAGTCACCAGGTATGATGTTGACAGATTCACATGTAAGAGTTCCCGTAGATTCTTTCTTATCAGTTAACCTTGAACCATTTGTATCTGTGAGTTGTGATAAGCAGAAAGCAGTTCAAGCTCAGGGAAGTCAGGAGACAATGGAGTGGGAGAGCTGGCCGACCACTTTACTTCCCCTCTACTCATGCCTTGAAGACCATGGCGACAAGAGATGCAACCAAGGAATGCCCGAGGATGCAGCGGAGAGCAGTGTCACGATCAAACCAGTCATCAAGGACCCCGCACCCTCGGTGGATGGCCATGGAGCATGTCTTGTCGTCTATCATAAGAGAGAAGAGCTGATTCCCCGGGAACCTTACTTAGTTAGCCTAGTTAGCAGTAGCGATGATAGCGATAGTGATAGCGACGGTGATAGTTTTAGTGATGGTGGTAGTTACAGTTGTATCAGGAATGTCGACAATGCAAGTAGATTCGGATTAAGGGATGGATCGCCACCACTTATTTTCACTTGTAAAAGTGGTGGCAATTTTCTTACAATCTCTGAGCTGCCAAGCTCGTCGGATATTAATGAAAATTCAGTTCGTTCAGATTTCTCGTCTTTTCTGTCTTCTCAACTGTTTGATTCAACGCAAAATCTTGAAGCCGAAGAAGAGGAATACGATGAGGAGAGTATGCCTCACATCGAACAATATTCCACTCACACCCAGATTGTGGAAGACACGGTAGCAATCAATATCGGAACACCCGATAACCCTAAAACCTTGCAAGTTGGTTTGGGTCTGAGCGAAACAGAGAAACGTGACTTGACTTCCCTGCTAATTGAATATGTTGATGTTTTTGCTTGGAGCTATGCAGACATGCCGGGGATTGACCCCGACATTGTCCAACACCGAATACCGTTGTATCCTAATGCCAAACCTAAGAAACAACGTTTAAGACGAATGAAACCTGAGCACCAATTGAAAGTGAAAGAGGAGGTTGAGAAATTGCTACGTGTCGGCTTTATCCGGGTCGTCAATTACCCCGATTGGCTAGCCAATATCGTTGCCGTCCCAAAGAAAAATGGAAAGGTGCGAGTGTGTATCGACTTTCGAGACTTAAACGAGGCTAGCCCCAAAGACAGCTTTCCATTACCCCACATCGATATCCTTGTTGACAATACTGCCCAACATGCACTACTGTCATTCATGGACGGATTTTCGGGCTACAACCAGATCCGAATGGCTGTAGAAGATCAGGAAAAAACATCCTTTATTACGCAGTGGGGAACCTTTTGTTATGTGAACATGCCCTTTGGCTTAAAAAATGCCGGAGCCACGTATCAAAGGGCTGCCACTACATTATTGCATGATATGATTCACAAGGAGGTGGAGGTATATGTAGATGACATGATCGTCAAAGCTGCCCAACGGGAGGACCACTTGATAAATCTGAGAAAATTCTTTGATCGGATGCGGAAGTACCAAATGAAGCTAAACCCCGAGAAATGCACATTCGGAGTGACCGGGGGAAAGCTTTTGGGCTTCATGGTCACCACCCGTGGAATCGAGGTAGACCCAGAAAAGATAAAGGCCATTCAAGAAATGTCTCCTCCGAAGACTGAAAAAGAAATCAGGGGTTTCTTAGGCAGAGTCCAGTACATCAGAAGATTCATTATGCAGTTAACTGAGACCTGTGAACCTATCTTCCGTCTGTTGAAGAAAGACGCATCTAAGGTCTGGAACGAGCAGTGTCAGGAAGCTTTTGAGAAGATCAAAACCTATTTGCAGAACCCGCCCGTCTTGGTACCGCCCCAGGAGGGTAAGCCAATGATTCTTTACCTGACAGCTCGGGAAACGTCCATGGGCGCCATGCTAGCTCAAGAACAAGGATCCCCACCGCGTGAGAAATCAATCTACCATATCAGCAAGAAATGGGTCGATGCCGAAACACGATACTCTGACATCCATAAATTCTGTGCTGCTTTAGTCTGGGCTACGAAGAAGTTGAGGCACTACTTGTTAGGGCAAGAGGTTCATCTGATCGCACGCATGAACCCTATAAAGTACCTTCTGGAAAAGCCAATTCTTGACGGTCGCTTATCCAGATGGTCCCTATTATTGTCTGAATTCGATATCACTTTCAAAATCCAGAAATCAATCAAAGGGAGTGCCATAGCTGAACATCTAGCAGAATGCCCTGTAGCATCCGAGTTCTTCGGAAATGACGATTTCCCGGATGAACAAATCATGACATTACGGAAAACTCGTTGGAGGTTGTACTTCGATGGTGCCGTCAATCATAAAGGTAAAGGGGCCGGAATCTTGTTGATCCATCCTGAGGGAGATTTGCTTCCAGCTGCGGTAAAAATCAATTACCCAGTCACCAATAACATGGCGGAATACGAAGCCTGCATCCTGGGACTTGAAATGGCGTTAGAACTGCAGGTAGAGGAGTTGGAGGTCTTTGGCGATTCTAATCTCGTTATTTCGCAAGTCAACCAGACTTGGGAGATCAGAGAAGAACGATTGATCCCCTACCATGACTACCTTTCACACCTAATCACCTGCTTTCGGAACGTAACTTTCAAGCATGTGAACAGGAGCCAGAACATCTTTGCAGACTCTTTAGCCTCCCTAGCTTCAGTAGTCCAAGCTCCAAGCGGCTCATTATACTTTCCCTTGTGGATAACGATGGCCAATGTACCCTCATTCGAAATTGGAGCCATCGAAACGGTGGAAACCGAAGATGAGTGGTTCGTGGACATTGAGAATTTCCTCAGAAAAGGAGAGTATCCGCCAGAAGCCACTAAACAGGACCGCATCGCACTAAGAAGAATGTCAAATCAGTATGTGGTCTGCGGAACCAGGGTCTACAAGAGAATGCCGAATGGAATTCAACACTTATGTCTGACCAGAAAAGAGGCTGATAAGGTCGTTGAGGACGTCCACGAGGGGGTATGCGGGACCCATGCTGGAGGACATTCCCTATCCCGAAAGATCCTCAGGCTAGGGTACTACTGGACAACGATGGAAGCCGATTGTCACGAATTCGTAAAAAAGTGCGCCAAGTGTCAGACCCATGCTAATTTGCAGCACTTGCCTCCCCTACCCCTAACAGCCATGGCAGCTCCTTGGCCGTTCTCTATATGGGGAATCGACATCATTGGAGAAATCCACCCCAAAGCTTCAAATGGACACCGCTACATCCTTGTAGCGATAGACTATTTCAGTAAATGGGTAGAGGCACGGTCGTTCGCGAACATCGGATCAAAACAAGTTGCCCAGTTCATCGAGCGAGATATCATATGCCGATACGGGGTTCCATCAGAGTTCGTATCAGATAACGGTCCCCAGTTTGACGGAGACACTATCCGGGTCATGGAAAAATACAGCATCCGTTACCACAGATCATCTCCATACAGACCTCAGACCAATGGAGCGGTCGAAGCCGCCAACAAAGCCGTAAAGAGTGCACTGTCAAAAATGGTTGAAACGTACAGAGATTGGCCGGAAAAGCTACACTATGCTCTCTGGGGTTACCGCACTACTGTTAGAACTGCAACTGGAGCCACCCCGTATTCCTTGGTGTATGGGTCAGAATGTGTTTTGCCAATCGAGCTTGAAATTCCCACTCTTCGGGTCACTAACGAGCTGAAAATTGCTGAAAGTGACTGGTTACAACAGCGCTACGACAGTCTTGCTCTTCTTGACGAAAAGCGCCTACAGGCATTATATCACATCCAGGGTTATCAAAAGAGAATGGCTAGAGCGTTCAACAAAAGGGTCAAAGAACGTAACATCCAAGTGGGCGACCTCGTCCTTAAAGAACTGAGAAAGGACTTGCCGGACCCACGAGGGAAGTTCAGACCGAACTGGGTGGGCCCTTATCTGGTCAAAGAAATAACCCCTCATGGTGCTGTATTACTCACAGATTTGGACGGGGAAGAATTTCAAAGCCTTGTCAATCTTGACCGGCTGAAACGATATTATGTCTGAACCGTCATAAAAATCCAAAAAAAAAACACACGCATTCATTCAAAAATCCAAAAAATGCATCCACAAAAATGCATCCACAAAAATGCATCCATAAAAAAAAGTGCATCCACAAAAATGCATCCATAAAAAAAAAAAAGTGCATCCACAAAAATGCATCCATAAAAAAATACATCCACACAAAAGTTATCATTATCATTTGCATTAGGTTTAGCTTAATTGCATTTGCATTTGCATTCGCATATCCCTAGTGTCGAGGTGCATCTCAAGCTTTACTTCTAGGAAGGTCACATAAGTCATCAAAGGCCACCGAACTCTTGTATCAGTTTCCCCGAAGAAGTCTCGAAAGGATCTCTAACCTCCCGTGAGAGTTGAGTGCATGAGAGAAACACAGAGCGTGCAAAACCCAGAGCGTTTGATGCATTTAAATTTCAAAGCACCAGGTGAGGATCTCCCTTCACGAAACCAAATATTGATGAGAAAAGCGCGTTACCATTCATGTCAAAATTTGGGAATAGTAGAGGAAACAATTGTCTGTCAATAGGGATGACGAGGCACCTAGGATCGAAGAAAATCTCCACCAGGCCAAAAGCCCTATTGACCCTGAAAACGATCCCTTAGTGAACCCCGCTGAGCCTTTCATTGAGAATCTTTTCGAAAACAGCTCCACGATATACCACCCCACATCACACAACCATTCACCCCTGCAAAAGAGGATAAAAAAGCTGGAGCCATGGTTCCTTATCCATCATTTAAAGCATGGAGGAAAGCTCAAAAGAGATACCCAAAGAGGATGAAAACGAGAGAAGCGGAGCACAAAACGCTCAAAATAGCAAAGGGGGGAAATGAAAGTCTCACACCACTCAATGCCTCACACTTGATAAATAGATGAAACCAGAAACATCAAACACGAAGAAATGCAAATAGACCACTCAAAGAGAGTAGCAAATCAAAAATGGGAACACATAATGATCCGCACAAATGCGAAAAGAGTCCAAAATCACTCCATCCGTGGCAAAGGTGAAGCATATCCTCCGTTGCACCAAAGCACCACAATCCTCAAACAAATCTTCCAGTCCCATGTGACATACCCTACGACCCCGTTATAACCCATCAAAAGACCTCCGACTTAGAGATGGTATTTGCTTGATTTGAAAGTACCAAATTCGAAACATGAACGGCTACGACGCGTCCGATCTTATCAATACAATCGTGCACAAATGAGCGTCAAGAAAATCAGGAAGGTAGAGAAGAAATGAGTGTTCATCACCCCGATTAAAGAAAGCCTAACTGACCTTGAGAAAGGAAACGGAAAGGTATAAGAGACCCCGAGATACCTCTTTCGGGGAGATTTTCGAGAAAGAAGTGGCTTAGAAACGACTAATTTGACTTAACTAGAATTCTTGGTCGAGCTCGCCTTGACACGACATTCTCTTTGCATACAATCATATCCAATTCCAAGAAATGCATGTAGAATAGATTTGCATCCATCGGTTCGGACATATTATCCTACACCACGGAAAAAGAAAGATGAGTATGCTCCGTTAGAAAAGGAAGCCGCGGCACAGAGCCTGTCCCCTTCACCAACCAGCACGACGAACACTCTCAGAAATTACACAGCTATCAAAACGAAGGATCAAAAGTCTTCGGGCGCTGTTCAAGGAAAATGCCCCGCAAGACACCCCCTCACCTCACCGCCAAACTCCTCACTCGCCAAAATACAATGAACTACGTAAGGTCTGATCTCAACAGGGAGTTGAGTACGTAGGCAACCCTCTCAGGGTGCGACCCCGTCCCAAAATAAAACCCCTCGTCCCCTCGAACCACAAGACCATTGCCATCACTCTATGAAGAAACCCGCCTCAATCGAGAGGATCATCTCAGGGTTAAACCGGAGCCATCTCAGAGCCATACCGGAGCCACCCAACCGCACTGGAACCATCCGATCATACCGGAGCCACCCAACCGCACTGGAACCATCCGATCATACCGGAGCCCTCAGATCATATCGAACCTGAACCCATCAATCATCCCGGAGTCGTTGCTCACAAGGGAGTCACAGATCAAACTGGAGCCATCCGATCATACCGGAGCCCTCAGATCATATCGAACCTGAACCCATCAATCATCCCGGAGTCGTTGCTCACAAGGGAGTCACAGATCAAACTGGAGCCATCCGATCATACCGGAGCCCTCAGATCATACCGAACCCGAACCCATCAATCATCCCAGAGTCGTTGCTCACAAGGGAGTCACAGATCAAACTGGAGCCATCCGATCATACCGGAGCCCTCAGATCATATCGAACCTGAACCCATCAATCATCCCGGAGTCGTTGCTCACAAGGGAGTCACAGATCAAACTGGAGCCATCCGATCATACCGGAGCCCTCAGATCATACCGAACCCGAACCCATCAATCATCCCAGAGTCGTTGCTCACAAGGGAGTCACAGATCAAACTGGAGCCATCCGATCATACCGGAGCCCTCAAGATCATATCGAACCCGAACCCGTCAACCATCCCTGAGTCGCTGATCGCAAGGGGGTCACAGATCAAACTGGAGCCATCTCGAATACCGGAGCCAAAAGTCCTACCAAATCCCGAAACTACAGTGCACATCAGGCGAGACTGTCAAAAAAAAAAAAAAAAAAAAAAAAAAAGTCCCACGGAAGCATTCGACCATCACATCCCTCACGGAAGCAACCAAAAAGCATCAAATCATGGACCAATCCACAACCAGAATCATCCTCAAATCAGCCAACCACTGAAAAGCAGCGAGTTTCGTACAACTCCATAGAGTATTATAGGCTCGTCATAAGTCTCGTACTTTCAGATGCATTCTAGGCCCGTCATAAGTCCTAGAGCTAGACACCGAGTTCTAGTTGAGGCCCGTCATTAGTCCTCATGCATAACCCTTATTCCGATTGTATTCTAGGCCCGTCATTAGTCCTAGAGCTAGACACCGAGATCTAGTTGAGGCCCGTCATTAGTCCTCATACATTTCGAAGATGCATTCTAGGCCCGTCATAAGTCCTAGAGCTAGACGCGAGTTCTAGTTGAGGCCCGTCATTAGTCCTCATGCATAACCCTTATTCCGATTGTATTCTAGGCCCGTCATTAGTCCTAGAGCTAGACACCGAGATCTAGTTGAGGCCCGTCATTAGTCCTCATACATTTCGAAGATGCATTCTAGGCCCGTCATAAGACCTAGAGCTAGACACCGAGTTCTAGTTGAGGCCCGTCATTAGTCCTCATGCATAACCCATATACCGATTGTATTCTAGGCCCGTCATTAGTCCTAGAGCTAGACGCCGAGATCTAGTTGAGGCCCGTCATTAGTCCTCATACATTTCGAAGATGCATTCTAGGCCCGTCATAAGTCCTAGAGCTAGACACCGAGTTCTAGTTGAGGCCCGTCTTTAGTCCTCATGCATAGGTTGATTGATCGTATTCTAGGCCCGTCATTAGTCCTAGAGCTAGACGCTGAGATCTAGTTGAGGCCCGTCATTAGTCCTCATACCGTCAATCACCGCAATTTGGGGCCCGTCATAAGTCCCCGTGCACCCGCGCCCATAGGAGCAAGTCATAAACCGCGGTGAGAATTTTTGGCGCCCCGTCAACCTTGATCCAATTCTGCAAGCCTTCTATTGCAGAATTGAATCAAGGGGAGCCATCTGTAGACACCAAAAATTCTCACCCGTTTTATTTTAAAGCAAAAATTCAAAAATGAACATGCTTTCAGAAACAAGGCGGTCGTCCCCGTTTTCAACTAAAGGAATTCCTTTTCACCGGTATTTAGACCTCACATTCCTATGGAAAAGGAGCACGAGCTTTTGTTGAAATCTGTTTTTAACTGACTTCATTTCGTATACACATTTTGTTGGTTTTTAAAACGTTCCACGGAAGACATTTCCCCTTGTTTTGCCCCGGCTCGTAACATAACATTTGTCTGATTTCCTCGCATCTGTATACCGAATGCAATCACAGCTCGGTTGGTCAGGGTATTCAGGGGGGAAACGGATGGTACCGAGTTCGAAACTCGGTGGAGGCGTTTTTTAATGCTAACTCTCATGTTTTTTCCTTTCTTTCTTCAGTAGTAGGCTCGCGGCCCAGGCCCTGGTTTTAGGTCCGAATTCATTCCTTCTAAAGCCCACAACAATCCAAATGAAACCCTACCCTCCCCATTATAAAACATCCAAAGAAACCTACAGTAGAGGCACGTTTCTCAGCCGGCATTAATCCCCAGACTCATTCCTTTTGTCTGATTTGAGATATTCATTGTCGCGATATTCAAAACTCGTTCGAACTACCATCCCCTCCACCTTCGCCGGAAATCACCACCCACACTCTTCATTCACGCCGCCCGTATCAGAAATCATCTTCTCCATCACCAGCAATACCCAGCTTCACTTCACTTCCCGGAAATCTTCACCGGGAACCTTTCACCTTTGCGAATCCATTCCGTCATTGACAGGGTAGGTGAGGTCGCCTCCTTCTCCATTCCTTCATCATTCCTCTGATTTCTTAGGGATATCACATCTCTGTTTGCTAAACTCCTCCATCGCCAAAGGAACCTGTACCGGTGATGGCTAGAGGAGCTTCGACTCTTCCGGGGCTTTGGTTCCGAGAATCGAGTCGATTACGATGTTTACTTCTTGCCTCATATACCCGTCTATATTTCGTTTATTTCAATATTGTTTTACCTATGAAAAGCCCTTGATTCTTGTTGTGCCTTCCATCACAGTCAAGATTCAAGCCGCTCGATATTTTCATTCTTGCTTCTATCCACTTTTTATCTTCGCTAAGTCATTTCGTTTGCAAAAAATCGTTTAATCTTTGCTTATGAACTCATTTTCTGTCGAGATGCTACCCCGAATCCCGTCGGCAAGCCGATACGCACTGGGTTTTTTCGCATTTCTGTTCTAAACTCAGGAATAGGTTCGAACTGGGATGTCCTATTGACATGTCGGTTGCATGTTGATGTTACGACTTTGGTTTGAATTTCGTTTGAAGCACCGATACACTAAAATCTGTTAAGATACCCGTTTCGTTCTACTGCCATGAAATATGTATAAGTCCGATACTGGATGGCTTATGTGCATCTCAGGTTGGGCTCCAAAGTATTTCTGATATCGTGTTTGACATAAAAGTTGATCTGAACTCTCGTAATAATGATCCGATTCTCGCTAATCTGTTTTCTTCTGGATGAATGTGAGCTAACCAAGGGTTTACTGGTGTATACCGTTGTGCTGAAAGCAGACCTCTCCACTGGAAATCGTTGTTACGGAAAAGTGAAGTTGTATACCTGAACCTTCCTTTGTGTCGATAAGAACCTTGTCTAAAACTGTGTGAACTAACTTTCGTTTGTTGTTCGGTTAGTTTCTGTTTCGGTTTTATGGTTCACTGTTTTGCAGGGAATTCGTATCTCCATTCCCTGGTACTCTCTTCTGAACTGAGAACTTACCAAAGTATGTTGGTTGATGTCTGTTTGTATGATGAAATCCATGTCTGTTTCTGGTGGCGTTTTGATCTCTGGAAAGGAAATTATACCACATCTTTTGCTGTCATAATGGAATCCATGCGAGCATGCTTATTTCAGCCTTGGTTGGCCTAGATTAAATGGTGTTCTAATCAGTTATTCATTACAGAATTCATCTCAGCTTTATATATGTCGTCTGTCTGCTGTGTACTTGTTCTTTTTAGATTAATCCATTTGCTTGCAAACCTTTGTTTGGCCATTGAAAGATAAATAATAGAGAGAGGTTGTTATGAATTAGAAACCCCACATCAGGATACACAACCTCTGTTAAGTTTCAGGACAAGACTGTTAGTATTGTAGTTGGTTATTCACGAATTCATCCCATCTGCGCATGTGTGTTTCTGCTCCCTGTATACTTATGCCTTTTGAATGGTCATCGAGATAAAAAAAAAAAAACAGCGTGAGAATAACAACTGATTAGCAACCCTTACATTATGGCTCATCTCGTTGGTGTTTAGTGAGGGTTTAGGGATTAAAAAGTCTGATTTGTTAGACAGCTTTGATGTTCCGGCGTGTGTAGCTTCTGAAATGCTTTTTATATGTACATGATTTATTTAGGTGGCTTTTGAAATCCATGTATATGATTTACTCAGATCGCTCTTAAGGCTCATGTTCATAGGTGTATTATTTATATAGTCCCTTTGTTTTTTTTTGAAATTCATTTCTGCCCATCTTGATGAATTGGACCTGTTTGGGCCTGGGTAACCCTTGGCCCAAATTTATTTTGCTTCAGGCCCAATTCATAAAACAGCCAAACGGGCTGGAACAGGTGGCCATAGAAAGCCCAATAGGTTGTCCTCTTAGTGGGCCTTTGAGGCCCGCTCTAGAAAAGCTTTAGGTTGGGTATCCGTCGTGCATACGGGTCCTAGACACGGTCCATGAAGGGAATACCCGCATTCCTTAAAACTTTCCAAACCATCCCTTAATCTCAGATTAAAATAGACAATCAATAAATTCCAATCTGATGTGAATTCGAAAATTTTCAGTCATGGCTTAAGCCCACTAGCTCCAATGTAGTTCCTTTCAAGCAAGCCTTCAATCAGCCCATTTTGAAAACCTACATTCAAGCCCAAAACCGAACCCGGCCCAATACCTAACTCGACCCAGTACCCACTTAGCCCATAGCCCACAATGGCCCAAGTCTAAAACCCACGGCCCAAATCCAAAACTCATGGCCCAAGCCCGAAACTCCCAGCCCAAGTCCACATGACCCGGCCCAAGTCCACATGACCCGGCCCAAGTCCACATGACCCGGCCCAAGTCCACATGACCCGGCCCAAGTCCACATGACCCGGCCCAAGTCCACATGACCCGGCCCAAGTCCACATGACCCGGCCCAAGTCCACATGACCCGGCCCAAGTTCACATGACACGGCCCAAGCCCGAAACTCCCAGCCCAAGTCCACATGACCCGGCCCAAGTTCGCATGACCCGGCCCAAGCCCAAGTCCACATTACCCGGCCCAAGTCCACATGACCCGGCCCAAGTCCACATGACCCGGCCCAAGTCCACATGACCCGGCCCAAGTCCACATGACCCGGCCCAAATCCACATGACCCAGCCCAAGTTCCATTCATAAAACCGACCCAATACACAAAACCGGCCCAAATCCTATTCTTGACCAAGTCCAAATCCTATTCTTGACCAAGTCCAAATCCTATTCTTGACCAAGTCCAAATCCTATTCTTGACCAAGTCAAACCAACCTCAATCAAAGTCCACAAAAATCATTCCAAGACCCAAATCCACAAAAATCAAGTCTACAAAACAATCCAAGAGTTGACCCGAGCTTTTGACCAATCAAGTCTTGTTTGACCAATCCTGTTTGACCAACCCGTTTGACCAACCCGTTTGACCAACCCGTTTGACCAACCCGTTTGACCAACCCGTTTGACCAACCCGTTTGACCAACCCGTTTGACCAACCCGTTTGACCAATCCAAACCTTTGACCCAAACATTGACCTTGACCCAAACGTTGACCTTGACCAAAACCTTGACCTAATCATTGACCAAATCCGAACATTGACCTGATTCATCCTCCAATACAAGTCAAACCAAATCAATTCCAACACATGTTTCAAACCCGTTTCCTTTCATTTTCAACTTGTAAATTCCTTTCTAAAAACCCAAAAAGAATTTCAAAACCATCATTTTATTCCAGTCTCACTAAGTTTTCAAAGAAACCGTTTTGTGGAATTTTAAAGGAAAAACTCTTCTCACATCATAGAAAACTCTTCTCAAATGCAGAAAGTTCTTCTCACATATACAGAAAGTTTTCTCCCAAAGCATTTCTCAAAATCAGTGTCTCTTTACCAAGAATTCCGAACAGCTTCAAAAGTTTTCCAACTCAGTTTTTTAACTCAAATAAACCGTTTTCGGGGAACAAGTAATGTCTAACCCCTTCAAAACATTTCCTCCATGGTTAGGACATCACTTGTCTTCCTTCTCAAAAATAAAAAAAATCCGAGGCGGGGCACTGGGGTCATAACCTCCCTTGTCGCAGTCTGGATCTCTTTAGGCGGGGCATTAGGGTGACAGACCTCCCCTAATTGCAGCCTAGATTTTTACAAGGCGGGGTGCTAGGGAAGTAACGACCTTCCTAGTTGCAGCCGGGATTTTAGAATCGTCTAACTCCCTTCCGCTCGATTTCAATGTTTTCGGATTTTAATGTTTTTAAAACCCGGGAGTTAGAGACGTTATTAGGGTTCGACTGAGAACATCTCATTCATGATGTTTCTCTCTGAATCCTATTTTTCGACATAAATTCATTGCCCCATCTTTCGAGCCTCGGCACTTACTATTAATTAAGTGTCGTGTTCGAGGGGGTACATAGGGTAATCCCTCGGGATTATCCGCCCTTTTACAACAAAAAATGATTTTTCGGTTTTAAAAACTTCAAGAGAGACAATTCTGAATAACCCAATCCAACATTCCCATTAGAGCTCTAGGACCCATAAACACTTCTCAATCCTCCTCGGAACCACCTTTAAGTCACATAGGACCTCCAATTCCTAAAAATCCCAAAAACTGAAACATCTTCAAAACCCGAATACTTGCAAACCAAATTCCTCTTCAACCCATTCGATTTCCCAAAACACCTCAAGAACCTGACCATTTCAAAATCCAAACACAACAAAACTCCTCAAATCAGCCAAATGATCCAACTACCCCTTGACTCCACCAAAAATGACCGAATTGTCCTTTCGCTCCCCAAAACTCCCATCATCCCCTTAATTCCGTGAAGCCCGAAACAATCTCAAATCTCTCAGAACAATTAAAACCTCTCACACTCCAACCAAACCAACTCCAAGACCAGCCTATTCATAACTCTTCGGACTCATCCTTTCCTTACTCCTCTTTTAATCCAATCCTTGGCTTTTAATGAATCCCTCTAAAAGGTTTTGAAAGAAGGTAATCCCGACAATTGGAGACCGAGGTTTCCTCGGGCACCAATCCGAAGTCGTGGTCGTTGCCACTTCTAAGGGGTGTAACCCAGTGCGAACCCACATAGAATCTTTGACATGACCAGATAAATCCTATCCATAATCATCAGAGTCAATTAACGGTTCTTAGAACCCTTCTCCTTCCTTCCTAGTTCCTTAGGTCAAACTAGGTGGCGACTCTAGTCAATTCCGCCTTATAGAGGCATAAGTCCGCGTGGGCCCATCGAGAGCGGGTGTAGTGCACACTTGCATTCCCCTTTATGCTTTCTGGGAAAGACGGACGATTAGTAGGTATTTGAGGGATGCCAGAATAACGGGTTTTCACCCTCCACAGAATGGCAAATTCTTAGGATCTAGACTTCTTAGTTAGAACCATTTAGATAGACCCCCCCTCATACCGAAAAATCACCCTCCACACCCCTTAATAGTTTCCTTGAGAGCATTTTACTAGGTCATTCACCTTTGGCTCCTTAGGTATTTTATTAAGCAAATCAAGCTCATTTCCTAAGGCATTTAAACTACATTGAGATAGTTTGTTTACCTCTTTTTTTTTTCCTCACAAACTTCTTTCTTGTTTCCTTGTAAAACCGGTAAGGATGTTCGGTTGTTTGTCAACTTCTAAACAATGTACAAATAATAGAATGAGTATTCAAGCATTATGCTTCATCTCATTGTAAACCCTAGCTACATATATTGTCTTAATACATTAAGGTAATTGTTTTACCTTGGAATTGGAAGAGAGCTTGAATAAGTATCAAGAGAGGACTCCTCCTAGCCCTTGGAAGATTCAAATGAAGCTAAAACAAGCAAGGTAAAGACACCATGGTGAGGTGAATTTCGGACATCATACAAACATGGAGGAAACATTATTTTTCTTTGAGATTCCTTACCTAGAAGCAAAGGAGAACAACAATATGTGAAAAGATGAGCTCAAGCTCCATCAATGGTGAATCTCCTTGGCACCGAAATGAGGCTTTTGAAGATTTGAAAAGATAGAAGTGTAGAGCTTGCTCCAACTAGGAGAATGGTGGTCTTGAAATTGAATTTGGACCATGGAGCTAGGAGTTACAAGCATTCAAAGATGGAGTTCATGTGTGGAAATATAGCAAATCGTAAATGGAAGGGAGGAAGGGAGCTTGAAGACGTGGGAAATGAAGGAGGAAGGGAGAGATGAAGATAGGTTTTGCTTTTGGAAGATATTTATGTTATAAAGTAACTTTCTTATTTTACTTACTTTTCCTTTCTTTCTTTAATTGTTATTTTTTTACATGGTGGTGACTCACCTTTAAAACCGTCCCCCATCATTTACTTAGGGGTGTTTTGGTCTTAGTTGACCAATTAAATTACTTATAATAACATATGTTACAAACTAGCTTATAATAGTTACTATTCTCAAAAACAAGGCACATTGATGTGAAATTTTTGATTTCCCATTGATATAGACTTCCAAATGTGATACTATATGGTACACATGTTAATTAAAGGGTAATGATGGACATTTAGCCATTCAAAACCCATTTACCAGACAATTTTTCAAAAACGTGCTTTAAGACTCCTTAAAGCACTTTTTGTGTCTTAACTTGTTTTCAAGCTTGGTTTTCTTTAGTAATTGATTTAATATGTTCATTAAAATATTTATAATGTATAGATATGACCTTTAGTCTTGTACAAATTTATCCCAAGCTTAGAGCACATTTTTGCTCATATTGACTTTAAGGCATTTATTTATGTTTTGTTGGGTTTAATTATCTACCAAGGTTTCCTAAGGACTTAATTTGCCTTATTAAATCATAATTGAATGTTATTAAGTCTTGGTAGGCTCTTTGGGTCCTAACCAAGTTCACTCCAAGCTTAGAGCATGTTTTTGCTCAAACTGTATCTTAGTGCTTTATTGCATTTTACTATGGTTTAAATTGTTCACTGATGTTTCTAAGGCACTTTTTAGCCTTTGCATACCATAGTTTAGCATTTAAACAACATATCAAGGTTTGGGGTATTTCAACATCACACTCCTACTACATTACCATTTTCATTACTAATTTCAACTTCTAAAAATCAATTACATTATACATTACTAACTACACAAGAGAATGTGATTTACCTTGTTGTTTTACTAGCTTCTCCTTTCTTCTTCCTTCTTCTTTCTTCCTCTCTTTCTCCACCGGTTATAGTACTTCACAAATCTAATATCATAACATATACATACACACACATTCAATACTAAAACTAACCCTAACATTATTTAAGCTTTAATGTAAGTTCTAGGGTTTGGAAATCTCATTACCTTCCAAGGGTGCAAGAGCTGTTTGGGATGGCTCAAGAACAAGACTTCTCACTCTCCAACAATGCCAAAAATCGGCTAGGATACAAAGGAGCAAGCAAGAGTTTAGCTCAAATTTCATTTTGCCCTTGAGGCTAGAAAAAGATGGAGTTTTTAAGAATATTTTTACCTCAATAGAACAAGGAGAAGGAGGGCCTTCTAATGGTTGTCTTGAAGCTCCAAATGGGACATACCCATAAAAATGAAAATGTTGGTTTTCGAATTTTGAAAGGATGGAAATGTAGCTCTTGATGAGAGTATTCCAATGGTGTAATTTTTATAATTTTTGGAAGAGGTTTGAGGGGGTTACAAGAGGAGAGAAGTAGAGTTTGTGTGGGTTTTGCTTATTTCTCCATTGGTGTCGGTTTGGAGAAGGAAAGAAATCAGAGAGAGTGAGTGAGGGAGATAGGTTACGTGAGTGAAGAGAATGGGTAGGAGAGAGAAGGTGAGATAGGTAAGTAAAATAATAAAGAGGGGGTTACTTTATTTTTTTGTTTGTTTGTAAATAAGAGAGTGAGAGAGGGGGGGGGGGGGGAGAAGCCCATCGGCTGCACCCAACACACACACACAAATTTTACTTTTTATTTTAAAAGTGGACACATAAGTTTGTGTTATTTATGTTTCTACCCCACAACTTCCCGTTTTTGACAGTTTTTACTAATTCCTCGTTTTATTGATTTTATTGGTTCTAAGGCTTCACTAGTATTTATTAATGATTATTTAGTTGACCAAAACTGTTACGAGTCTATTTGACCCGCTTAAAGACACGTTTTCCCGGTTACCTCGAAAAACGTGCTTTAAGGTTCGTTAGTGATTTTAATCCGTTTTAAGGATCCGTTTTCTTCGGGATTTATTCCCTCTTGATTATTTATACTTAATTATGCTTCTAAATTATCCATTAGCCTAATTAATCACTATTTTTGATTACGGGGTATTTCAATCTACCCCCCTTAAGAAACTTTGCCCTCAAAGTTGCTCAAGGTTAATAGTTTTATAATTCTACTCATTATGGAATCCAATTGCCATAATGCATCTTACTATCACCTATGAGGTGTTTACTCCATTCCACATTGCAAACATACACACTTCAAGCATCATACACAATTCACATACACAATCCAACATTTTCCATTCATACCATTCCACAATACATCATACACCATTACAATTCACAAAACACATTACACAGATACATTACACATTACACATACATACATACACATACCAAATTCACTTGCACTACATGTGCCATACAAACCTATTACAATACTTACACACTAAGCAATGCTTACCCCGAAGCAATGCAGAAGCAAAAGGGCTCTACCCCCCTTAAAAGGGGTACAACCTGTACCCATATTGCTAAATGCTAGACTCTCTAGTCTATGAACAGCTGTGGGTACTTAGCCTTCATGGCATCTTCCAGCTCCCATGTTGCTTCTTCGACATCATGGTTTGACCATAGGACCTTCACCATTCGTATAGACTTATGGGAGTGTCTCTGGTCTTCCTATCCAGGATTCTCACTGGGGTTTCAACATATCGCATGGTTGGCTCAATGGATAGTCTTTCGGGCTCTAGCACATGAGAAGGATCAGCAATGTACTTCTTAAGTTGTGACACATGAAATACATCATGGACACGTCCCAAGTCCTCAGGTAATGCTAACCTGTAGGCTACAGATCCAACTCTTTCGTTGATAGCATACGGCCCTACAAACTTTGGGCTCAGCTTGCCCTTCTGACCAAAACGGAAGACACCCTTCATAGGTGAAACGCGCAAGAACACTTGGTCGCCCACGGCGAACTCAAGGTCGTGTCGTCTCGCATCCGTATAGGATTTCTGTCTATCTTGGGCTGCCTTCATATTAGCTCGAATCTGCTGAACTTCGGCTTGCACTTGCTCAAGGTACTCCGGTCCTATAATGACCGCTTCACTCGACTCATCCCAACACAAGGGTGTACGGCAGGGTCTACCATATAGAGCTTGGAAAGGCGACATCTTAATCGAAGCATGATAGCTATTAATGTAAGAAAACTCGATAAGATGAAGCTTATCTAACCAACTCCCCTGAAAGTCTAAGGCACATGCCCGAAGCATGTCCTCCAGTGTCTGGATGGTCCTTTCTGTCTGACCGTCGGTCTGAGGATGGAAGGCGGTACTCAACTTCAATTTTGTACCCAACGCTTCCCTTGTAGCTCTCCAGTATCTCGAAAGAAATCTGGTGTCGCGGTCAGATACTATTATTTTCGGGACTCCGTGATGTCTGATAATCTCCTTGTCGAATAGCTCAGCTAGCTTTACTACCTTCCAGGTGTCCTTCATCGGTATGAATCTGGCAACCTTGGTAAGGCGATCGACTACAACCCAGATCATGTTGAGTCCTCCCCTGGCAGGTGGGAGTCCTACAACAAAATCCATGGAGATATCATGAAATTTCCACTCCGGAACTGACATAGATTGTACCATTCCGCCCGGTCTACGATGTTCAAACTTTACTTTCTGGCATGTCAAGCATCTCAATACAAACTCTGTCATGTCTGATTTCGTTCCTGACCACCAGAAGTACCTCTTCTTGTCTTTGTACATCTTGGAGGCTCCTGGATGGACTGACAATGTGGAACTGTGTGACTCTCGCAGGATGCGATCCTTTAGCTCAGCATTGCTTCGGGAACGCATAACCTGCCATTCAGCCGAATCAAACCATCTTCATGCAACTGAAAATCATATTTCTTCTTCTCAAATGTACCATCTGTGATCTTCTGTCTGATTTCGGTCATATAAGGGTCGCTCAACTGAGCGTCTCGCACCTCGTCAACCAAGCTAGAAGAAGCGAGTAGCGAATGGAGCGAGTGTGCTCGACGGCTCAGGGCGTCGGCTACAACATTTGCCTTCCCTTCCTTATACTGTAAGTCGATGTCATAATCCGAAAGAAATTCCATCCATCTTCTCTGTCTCAAGTTCAATTCTTTCTGTGTGAACACATACTGTAAGCTCTATGATCGGAGTAGATGGTGATGCTTACCCCATAGAGATAGTGTCGCCATATCTTCAAGGCGAAGACAATGGCTCCTAACTCTAAGTCATGTGTCGGGTAATTCTCCTCATGCTTTTTCAGCTGGCGGGAGGCATAAGCAACTACCTTGCCATGCTGCATGAGTACGCATCCCATTCCTTTGCCTGATGCATCACAATATACCTCAAATCCCTCTGTGCCCTCTGGAAGAGTAAGGATGGGCGCTGAGGTCAATGAGTCTTTTAGTTTCTGAAATGATAACTCGCACTCATCTGTCCATACAAATGGTGCATCTTTCTTCATCAGTGTAGTCATGGGCTTAGCGACTTTCGAGAAGTCCATTACAAATCTTCGGTAGTAACCGGCTAGACCAAGAAAGCTCCTAATGTCGGTAACAGTCTTGGGTCTAGGCCATGATCGTACAGCTTCTATCTTAGATGGGTCAACCGACATACCTACGCTCGAGATGACGTGTCCAAGGAATGATACCTGATCGAGCCAAAACTCGCATTTGGAGAACTTCGCATACAGCTGGTTCTCGCGCAGTGTCTCAAGCACTTTCCTCAAATGAGTTTCATGTTCCTCTGGTGATTTGGAATATACAGGATGTCGTCGATGAGACAACAATCGACGTGTCCAACTGCTCACTGAATAGTCGATTCATGAGATCCATGAATTTAGCTGGTGCATTTGAGAAACCGAATGGCATCACTGTGAATTCGTAGTGGCCATATCTGGTACGGAATGCCGTTTTCTCGATGTCTTGTTCCTTAATTGCAATTTGATGATACCCAGAATGGAGGTCAATCTTGGAGAAGACTGATGCTCCCTTCAACTGGTCGAATAGGTCGTCGATGCGTGGCAATGGGTATTTATTCTTGACTGTGACCGCATTCAACTCGCGGTAGTCAACACAAAGTCGGAGGCTACCGTCCTTCTTCTTCACAAAGAGGACCGGTGCTCCCCAGGGTGATACGCTCGGGCGTATAAACCCTTTGTCGAGAAGGTCTCGCAATTGTTCTTTCAGTTTAGTCATTTCAGCAGGTGCCATACGGTATGGTGCCCTAGCAATGGGACCGGTACCTGGCAAAAGATCAATTTCGAATTCCACTGCTCTCGGTGGTGGCATGCCGGGTAGCTCCTTAGGGAATACATCAGGGATTCGGATACAATCGGTACATCATCACTGAACTCTTGATCTCCCTCCAGGTCTTGCACATAACACAGATATACTTCTTGGCCCTTTCTGAGCTCCCGGTACTTAGCCATAGCAGATATAAGTGTGGTCGAAGGCTCTCTCGGCCTCTGGCGGTAAGATACAGTAACCCCAGAAGGACTCTTGAGCAGCAATCGATGCTCGGCGCAGAGGATTCCACCCTTGTGCCGCTCTAACCAATTCATTCCAATGATTAAGTCGAATCCCAATCCATTAAACTCGATGAAGGAAATGGGAAACGATTCGCCTTTGATTTGGATTGTGGCTGATTGATAGTACTTGGTGCACTTTACTCGCTCCTTCGATGGGAGAGTAACCATGAAGTTCGGTAGCTCATCCGCATCTAGCTTCATCCTCTTCACAAAGGATGGTGATACGAAAGTGTGAGAGGCGCCGGAGTCGAATAGCACATTGGCTTCAATGCCGTTCACTGGGAAGGTTCCCGTTAAGATGGTGCCGCTTCTGCCGGCTTGTGCCTCGGTGAGGATGCTCAGGTTACCTTCGGTACCGAGTCCACAACCTATTGGATTCACAATTGGATAAGTATTGATGGTGGACACAAGTGGAATTAAATCAACACTGCTCTTTATTGATAAACCAACCATCATACAAACCGTGTCTCTAATACACGTTACTAAAACATTACATGATACTATGAATTTAATACTTCCTAAAGGTAAGGTTCAGGCGTCCTGGTTTCATGTGTGTGGCATTGATTATTACCGGTGGTGCTTTATTCAGCTTGATCTTGTCGATCCCGTGATACAGCATCCTAGAGTTTCCACCCATGATTAGGACATCTCCTGATCTCAGTACCAGTTTCTGTGCGAGGTCCACACGCTTCTGCTCGCTATACATAAATACGGCGTCATCACCAATGGACCAAGACACTACGGGCACTCCTTGTTCAAGAGATTCCGCTGTCTCGTCCTTGTCTTGGTGTAACCCAAGTCGTCCTTCTTTCTCATAGAAGTTAACAATACAGAGGTCCGTTTCAAGTGCGGGGATCGGTTCATGTTTGCATTGTTGTGCAAGTTCTACTGCTTGTGTGACGAGTGTCTGAAACTCTGGAGGTATTGTCGGTGGCGTTGCTCCATCTTGTGTTTGTGTCTCCTGGTATGTCTTGGTATGAGGATTCCAGTCCTTTCCCAAGCACATCATTTTCAGCTTCATCTTCGCTCCACCGGGGAATTCGGGTGTATAAAATCCACCTTGACCCATTCCTAGCTCGTTGCATCGTCGGATGACTGAGATTTGTGCTTCGGGTGTCAGGTATCCCCTTAATAAGATCATACCTGGTCGGATGACCTGACACTGTTCGTTGGTGTAGTAGTGGTTGGTGATGTCGATCTCTTCTTGATTCAGGTTTACCGGTATCGGATAACAGATACTAAAGCTTCCTAAGGTTATAAATTTAATCTACGGTGAGTACTAGTCTCAACTACTTCATTTCATGCTTAATACACACTTCAATATATTTACTTATGCATTCACTCATATAGTTACTCCAATACTTAGACATGCTACTTCAAGGATTAAAGGTTTAGATTAATTACCTGGGCCGGATTTAGAACCGGACCCATCACGGTCAATCACATGAAGGACGGGCTGCCTCTGAGGTGCACTCCGCTGAGGTCCCCGGGATCCCTGTCCCTGTGGTGCCTGCTGGGCTGGTGCATCACCAGATGCAACCTCCTTGCCTTCCCTTTGCTTGTAGCTTTGATAGTTCCCTTTTGGCTTGGCGTTCTCTGGGCATTTATTGGTTGTGTGCCCGGGTTTCTGGCAGTTGTAGCATTTGATTTCTCTCCCATAATAGTCTTTGCTGTGATGGTCTTGGTTGCACTTTCTGCACACATAGGTGCGGCCATCTGAGAAGGTTTTGGTGGAACCGGAACCAGAACCTAAGGTGTAGAGGGTTAGCACATGTGTGCGTGGATATACTACATATGATACTGATACGAATACGAATTAGAAATAGAAGTTTACCCTTAGGTGGGTATGATCTTAGTGGCTTTGCTGCCACCGGTGCAGATGAACCAAGTTGAAGAAGCTCAACTAGTTTGCCCTGCTCAGCATGGGCGCTGCTCTCACTTGGGAATTTCTTTTGGGATTGCTGAAAAAAATTTCCCTTCTTTTTTCCAGCTTTTACCCTGGTTCTGCTCCTCGCCATTGGTGTTCTTGTTGTTGGCCTTGCGCTTCAGCGCGGTTTCTTCATCCCTTAGTTGGCAAGTGATTTCAACGCGAGAAGCCGCGTGATAACACTCCTGAAGTTTCAGGTATTAGCTGGGATTCTTATTTAAGAAAGGGTAAAGAAAAGATTCAAGGAATTCAAGGAATTTCAAGGAATTGAAATGATACTAAGGGTTAACCGATATTTACCTGAAGAGGGAGGTAAATCGTGTGTAGCCCATACCGTACCGAAGGCGATGGCTCAGACCGCCATAGATGCGATCGACCAACACCTGGCCGGTGTATCCTAGATCAGGGAGGAGACGGAGAATGGAAGTGAAGGTGCGGTACTACTCATCCACAGACATCTTGTCCGTCATCTTCAAGGCATCTAGCTCTAGCCTATTCTTAGTCTTTACGTGCTTCGGATAGTACTTGGATCGGAGGAGAGATGCGAAAGACTCCCAATCGAATGTGGGGTCGCTGACGTGCTCATGCTTGATTAGCTTCCACCAATCCATAGCAGCATCCTTCAGATAATAAGCAGCAACTCTGACTCGAACTCCAGCAGGAGCTTCGAGGGTTTCGAACGCCGTCTCCATCTCGGAGATGTAGGCTTCGAGCTTAGCCGGATCACTCTCACCCCTAAAGCAAGGAGGGCGGAGTTCCGCTACAGCTTTTACCCAGTTCGCTTCTCTAGGTGGCGGGGGAGGGATTGGTCCCGCTTGGTTCTGTTGGTTCTGTTGCATAGCTTGGATTACTTGGGGTAGCATCTGTGCTACCGTGGCAGCGACGATCTTAGCTATCGTCTGCGTGCCTGGTCCGTCATTGGTCCCTCGGCGACCTGGACCTCTTCCTGACATCTGAATGTATAACATTTACATTAGGCTCCGCAAGATATGATTCAAAGGTCTTAGAATTTAAGCAAGGTATCGTTCCAAAGAATGTCAAGGGTATCCGTTATTAACAACGGTAGTTCCTAGTTAGGTTTCTAAGTATCCGTCTTAAGACGGTTGAAATCCTAACTCGGTAATCCCCTATGCTCGGTAACTAAGGACATCAGAGCGTTACTACGCTCTGATACCACTTTTTGTAACACCCCATGAAATACCCCGAACTTAAATATGGTGACTTTAATTTTAATATAGTATTTAAGGGCCTAAAGGTGCCTAAGTAATTTTTGGTAAGGAAAATAAATCCAAAAGAAACGAGAAAACGCTTAGAAAGCGGAAAACGCCAAAATGAGCGTTTAATTAACCATAAGAGGCACGAGACCTCGGTTATAGTATTGTAAGGATTCCTAAGGCTTATTCATGCCTAATTAGTATACGGGAATGATTCCCGAAGAAAACGAATCCAAAGAAAGTATTAAAACGCTAATAGAGCATTAGCGCACGTTTCACGAGGAAACTCGAAAGCGTGATTTTAAGTGGTCGAACAGACCTGTAAAAATTGTAAATCATTAAATAATAAATATTAAGCAATTACGGAAGCTTAATAATCAGTAAAAATGATTAAACGAGAAAATTCCGGAAAACGGACCCGGTTAGTGAATAGTATCGAAACCGGGTGAAATAACGAGCGTTTTCTGTAAAAGACGAAAAACGCTCCAGCTAGTAGACAGTGAGGGCCGGTTTTTAACAGGTAGATAAACCCCTCTCACACACACACAAGCTAGACAAATAATGAGTCAAAAAGCAAGATAAAATAAAAAAAAAGTACAAAAGTAACTTACCTTTTCTCTCTCCCCCTCATTTCTCTCTTCTCTCTCCTTCCCTCCTTCCTTCTCCATCGGCTGCTCCCTCTCTCTCTGTTGGGTGGCGATTTTGAAGCCCCCAAAGGAAGCTCCCATGGCTTCCTCACTTTCCTCCACAAGCTCTAGCTACATGAGAGCCCCAAATGCAAAATAAATTACATATTTGTAATCCCCTCATCCTCCTCTACATTTCTATCTTTTCAAAATTCAAAAAGGATGAGTTTCGTTTTTATGGGTTTTCCCCATTTGAGGAGAAAAGCACACCATTGTGAAGCTTGGAGCCTCCTCTTTCCAACAAGGTAAAAATCTCCATGAAAGATCTCACTTTCTCCATCTCCTTGGTTTGGCCGATTTTGCCCCTTGTAATGCCTTGTTTTTCCTCTTTTTGGAGCTTTGCTTCAACCTCCAATGGTGGTGAGAACACCTTCTTGAACCAAGGGCTAAAGCCCCTCCTAAAGCACTCTAAAGGTAAACCCTAGAAATTGTATTTTGAACACTTCAATGAACTAGCATAAATCTAAGGGTTAGTGAATTAATTATGCTTGTTTTATGTGCTTGGGGTGATGGGAATGGAGTTTGGCAACTCCATTCCCCATGTGATCGGTTTGAGCAAGAAAGAGAGAAGAAGGATTGGAAAGGAAAGAAGGAAAATAAAAGCTCAAGGTAAGAGCTCCTTCCTAATGTAAATTTTATTGCATTAGTGTAATGGGAATGGGCAAAACATTTAAAGAACCCAAAACCTTGTACTAGTATTGAGAATTGTGAAACTTGTGTATTTAAGAGTAAGTATGTGGATTGTAGGCCTTAGAGCCAAGCATAATTGTATATGTGTATTGGTATTGTGATTGAAGGAGTATTGTTGTATTGGGATTGTATATGTGTGCTGGTAGAACCCTTGTGGTTTGGCTAGAATAGGTATGAATTTGATGAGAAAGGATGTGTGTGAATAAGTAAGGAAAGTAGATGAGTTATGGCAAAATTTCGGTAGGAATTGTGCATTAAGGAATGACTTGGTGAATGGGAAAAACCAAGGTATGTATTGGGGATAGTAAGGATGTTTGGAAGCCATGGAAAGGTGATAGTAGTGGAGTTAAGCTACAAAATCTGTAGCAAGGGAGGCATCAAAATGTATTGTGAAACTAGGAAGAATTTAATGTGCAGAATTTGGAAAAAAAAAAAGAGTGTTGGAACTTGGGTATAGAAAGTGTATTGACTTGGGGATGAATTGGTATGGTAAGTAGAGATATGTAGAATGCTAGGAATGACATTGGTTGAGGAAGTATTGGATGGAGAATTGAGTTGTAAAAATCTGTAGCATTAGAGAATGAAAAACTGTTGTAGGTGTTGAAAGGAGGTGAGGAAATTGTGTAAATTGTCTCATGGATTTAGTAATGGAATTGGTGGACGAAATGAGGTATTTTAGGAAGCCTAAATGGCATTATATCATGTGGGATTACATGTAGAAAGATTGGGGAAGGAATGGGTAAGGAAAGAATTGAGAAACAAAGTCTGTAGCAGAGTTCTGCTACCGACCGACCCAGAGTCTGGGTCGGACCGTGGGTCGGTCGGAGCTTAGGTAACGAAAATAAACCTCTCGGGAATGGACCGACCCAGGGGCCGTGGGTCGGACGTGGGTCGGTCGGACTCGAATTTTCTGTTGTCGAAGTTTCGCACTTCGACCGACCCAGAGGTGGGTCGGTCGGTGGGTCGGTCGGAGCTTGGACAACAGACGAAACTCTCGGCAATGGACCGACCCAGAGTGTATGGGTCGGTCGGAACAGTTCTGGGTCGGTCGGGACAATTTCAGAAGACGGAAAACTTACTGGAATGGACCGACCCAAAGGGTTGGGTCGGTCGGTGGGTCGGTCGGCCCTAACTTATAAAAAAAAAAAAAAAAAAAATAGTAACATAGTAATCATATGTATGTATATATAAGGATATGTACATATATAAAGGACCTTGGTAATACACCATTAGTGTAACATTAATGGTAAAGCAATAAGTATGTAAATGGGAAACAAGTAAGAGGATTAGTAAGGAAGTGGTAAGTAAGAACGTTAAGTACACCGGGATAACGGGGTAAATACGGGAGTAGCGATTATTTGTGTATTGTAAGAATATAGTATTAATAATGTTGGAACATTATCAGAGGAACAAGTGTGAACCAAGGAACGAGGGAACACACGGTAGAGCTAACCCCGGTGAAAGGTATGATTTTCTCATGCCCCACGTGCTAACCGAGTTACATTGATTTGTGTGCTGTATGCCGGCTAATCAAGACTAAAGCATGAAAACGGTTTATTGCCTTTCTTTGCATGTCTTGCTGTATGTTGCATGAGCTAACCTTTCTTGAATTGATTGTGTGGCTTACTTGGTGCGTAGATCGACTCATAGATGAGTCTTGTATGTAATGACTCGTAGTAAGAGTCTTATTGTGAGACAATGGAACAATAACAACGCACTAAACTATCGATCACAACGATAACGCAACCCAATAAACTCACTAGAATGTGAGAGAGTGTACGGGAGTAACAACCTCCCGATAACGATAGAAGAATCGAAATGAATAATCCACACACAATAAATAGTGGAAGTAAGTAAGTAACCTCTGGTAGAGGAACTAATCTTGGTACAAAATGAACCATGAGAGTAGTGAAGAATGATGAGGGATCTCCAAACCCCTTAGTAATTGGTCGACCCATTATGAGAGGACCCGACTAATGTAAGTATGTCCCGTATATGAGAGTATCCGATATGTTGGGGAAACCCTTAAACCTGAGGATACTAGACAGTAGTAATCCCCTAAGCCAGTGGAGGTTATCGAGAGAGATACTTCTAGGCTAATCTGTAAGATGTATTATACTCTGAGAGAAGAGTGTTGGGAATACGAGTAGTCCGGTAGTACGGACATTTGAGTATTTGAGGAGCTGATCGTACAGCCCTCGTATTGTAGGTCCGGTGGCGAGTCTTCAGTATGACTCAGCCCAGAGACCAAAGTATGAGTAACGAGTATTGCGTATGAGAAGTAAAGAGTATTGAGTAAGAAGTGAGTATGAGTATGATGAGTACCAGTATTGAGTATGTATGAGTAAGCAGTAAGTATTGAGTACGTATAAGTAAGTAAGGAGTACTGAGTAGCGAGTATGCACAAGCATTAGTAACGAGTATGGAGTAAAGAGCATGTACGAGTAAGGATATGAGCATGGAGTGATGAGTATGTAAGAGTAAGTAACGAGCAACAAGTGAGGAGTAGTTAGGAGTAGTGTAATGAATATCGAACAACCCCGAAGTAGCAACGAGTAAGTAACTAGTACGAATGGTTGACTATCGAATGTCTTCCTTGGTAAGTAGGATTGTATGTAATGCATGTATTGTGTAGTATGAGTATGTATGCATGTAAATGAACTCCATGTATATTCGACCCAAAGTAGTCGATGTACCGCGGTTAGCACGCGGTATATGCGAATTTCATATTCAGCGTAAGCTGACCCCTTCGGGGGACCATTTTTAGTGTGCAGGTACCCGAAGCTGATCACCGTTCGAGAGAGTAGGACGGGGACTGCTACGTAAGCATGGGTAGTTGTATAGTAGGGATTGGTACTTGTATTGTAATGCGAATTTGGAAGTTTAAACTGTATCAGTAATTTAAGGTTGTAGTATACTCGGTATAGTATATAATGGAGTTGTGTATGTATTATGGATGAGTATGCAATGGGAAGTAATGTAATGTGTAGAGTACTCGGTATGTTCATTCATCAGACCGATAGTAGTAGTATTGTAACGCCTTGTTAGTCACGTGGGTGACTAACGGCATTGTACACCCGCCGTGAGTAAGTATATCCGCTGCGAAGGTAAGTATGGTACGGTAATGACGGTATTAGCGGTAGGGGTGTTACAAAAAGTGGTATCAGAGCGAAGTATCGCTCTGATGGATGAAATACCGAGTTTAGGAAAGTACCGAGTTAGGAAGTAGAGACTTAGGGCTAAGGGTTGAGTGCTAGTGTGTGAGGACGCTAGATAGGAACTTCCGTGTGAATGGAACCTACAAACCATACCCGCCCTCCGCAACCCCGGTATTAAGTATGGGGAATAACGCCAGAGAGATGGAAAGACCTCTCACACTCGGGTAAACCCGATCTGGCAGTTGCAAGTAAACCTTATTAGAAAAGAACCTGTCATACGGTCGAGTCCAAGAACTGGAAGTCCCGAAGACGGTTCCCGTTAAATGACAAGGACCGCACTTAATGGCGGAGGAATGAAGATCCTAAACACAAGGATGATGAAATTTATGGCACCATGGGGCGACATGCTTCGCAGTCGCGAGAACCATGTGTAGCCAGCAAGAAGAGAAGCACAGTCGTGCAATGAAGCAAGGAAAATGGAGTAACAAGCCGAGACAAGAGAGTCTACGGACCGTAATCTTTGATGATACCAACAACGGTATACAAACCGACTAAGGAATTAGTCGAGGTTGGATTAATACCAACCTACATGCCAAGAGGCTGTAATAACCAAACAACATAGTTCAGAAACATGAAAGAAATCATAACACAGACACCTATAGGACCACAACATGGTTCCTAAGGACAAGCCAAGTCTCGTTAACCACACTGACAGGATGACGACAACATGTCAAGTATACTGAGAAGCGACTCAGGAGATCGATCACCAAGATCAAAGGATCAAAGGAAGATCTAATAAACCACCACTATGGATGGAAACGATACCGTAACCGGTATACGTTAACTGAAAAACAACCTACCCGCGCACTTGCCTAGGGCAAGTGCAGCAACTACAGACGGTTGGAATATTTACCAACCCGCAAATACTTACTACAGTACCGCTATCGAATGGAGCAAATAGGATACCAATCCTAAGGATTTAAATAATGAACCCTCGGGAAGGCCTAAGGCCCGACCATTGTATTAAGAGCATACCAGTCAGCAAGAAGCTGAACTTGGTCAAGACCACAAACTTGGCAACGCCATGAAGAATTTCTTTAACACCGAACCGTTATTTCAAAAACCAAAATTTTTCTCCAAAAACCACAAACCTTCTTTCAAAACATTGGATTTTAAAACCCAACAGATGGAATATCGGTGAGTATCATAGAGTGATACAAGAAGAGTTGACAATAGAATACTTCACCTAGGCGTGTGACGAACACTACTAGTGTACCCAAATACGGGATGTGGGACGACCGCACTCCGAAGGAGCTTGCGGGCCTGACAAATAGTTAGGTAAGTGGTAACGTGCCAAACGGTACCCCACGTATGTATACATGTAGTGTACGAAACACGGGAAGTAGTCAACTCTGTTCTACGGACCATAAGTAAATACAAAACAGAACAGTTAGATACCTCAAACGAGCAAAGGAAACTCAGGTAAGCTACATGCTAAGGAGTCAGAAACTCACTCCAGGAGAACAATGAAGAGTTTAAAGTGCGAGAAGCACCAACAACTGAATAAAGACATTGGACATGTCTCGAAATACTAAAGTAAAACATGACGACTGGAAGGAATACGCAGTCTAAACACAGTAAGGCAATGCCTAACACTAACACTTTAGTGTTCAATGAACGGGATAGGATTCCCAGACAACTACCACAAACACACAGAGTGATGTGGCAAGGTACCGGAAATACCATTCATCGCCGGAAGGAATACCAAATCCGTTATAACACAAGGAAAAACACCAATGGTCTACCCTAAGAACGGGAGCCACGTAACCCTCAACGGATAACTCAGATCCAGAACCGCAAGGTGGGATAACAAACTGAACATACTCATAAACATCAAGCAGATGCAATAGCATAATCAGTAATACCCAGGAGCAATCCATAAAGGGTATCAAGTCAACAAGGTTGAACGAAATATCGTGATAAGAACACCACAATTGGAACGAACATTCGGTTAGAACACCGAAGGGATCCCACTTGACAGGGGATACCCCAAATTATAAACGGTATCAATCAATACCAGGATACAGAAGGGCATCCAACGGACGGAAGCGTGATGCAAATCCTATCCTGGAGCCCAGTATCCCCTCCAGCAATGGCATACGGAGAAGTAACCATCTTGGAACAGCCTATGATGAGCAAAGATCTAGGCAATATGGCTAGCATGCCATGGTACCATTACCATATACAAACCAAACGGTTGCAAAACCATGTAAACCATATGGAAGGTGATCAAAGACGACACCAATAAAAGGGTTAATAACCGATGAGCAAGAATACCCCTCATAAATGCGAGACCGCGAGAGCGGTGAACACACGGATCCCAAGAATGGGATACCATTAATAAATATCTGAAGATATATCTCTTTCAGAACTACTAACGTAGTGAAGCTTGAGCATACAAAAACAGCCAAGCAATGCAGGACAAACATCAACAACAATTGTTGCCAACCAAGGAGTAATCAGTTCAGGAGGAACATGTTATGTGGTAATGTAAAGTATAAGTAAATGACGCTCAAGGAGCCCAGGGTATAAACACCAAACCATGATATAAATGGTGGGGAATGCATGAGCTGAAGCCAGCAACGGTGGATGCCATGTAAACCAATATTGGGGAATCTATAAGAACATGGTGCGCATCAGGCCACCAATGTATATGAATAATCACCAATGCTATGGACTTGTTAATACAAGATGGTGGACAGACTGGGCAATAAGCCAGAAGTCTGCACCAAATGATGAAGCACCACTTGAAAGAGTAGCAATCAGTCCTATTGCGATCTCAAAAGAGAGTTACTGTCAAGTGTTACGCCTCTGCACTCTGTAGGACTGAGTGTTTTGGTATTGCATTTGAGCGGTAATGATCGAGTGGAATATGAGGAAAGGTAAATTGTGGTAAACTATTCCTTTCACCAGTAGACATGGCCTAAGCCAGTCAAGCAAAAGCCTAGAAACAAACCATGCGACCTAAGGCCAAGGAGACACGATGAGTGTCAAACACCAACAATCACAAGATGTGAATTCCACAGGAATAAAGGTGAAAGGAGACTTAAGAAAGTCACAAGGACCGATGCATTGAGAATGCAAGGTCATACAAGTAAAGAACACTTGTAATGAACCAGAAAACTGGTACAATTCGGAAGCTACTAACAGTAGAGGAAGCACTACAACCCAGTAGTGACTTAACCTCAACCGACAATAAGTCGGAGAAATCAAGTGAATGATCACTACAGACACGACAGTATGCATATAGATTGCCAAAGAGCTGATTATAAATCTAAAACTCATCGAGTTCGAGCACGGTAAAGGAATACCACACTTGGTTAATAAACCTTGTTCCCACATCAAGAGGGACAAAAGGTGATGTGTAACACGTTAAGGATAACGAGAAGGGCGAATCACCTAAGTTATCAGGGTCGCGCAGCAGAAGCTAGTGGGCCCAGAATTATACACCTAGTGAATAAAAGGCTAATCACCAATGCCTCAAAGCCATTTAGGCTAGAACCGAATCCGGTTAAGAGTTGAATAACTCCGATGAAAATTCTTGATGCAGGGACTAACCGATAATACGGTTAAGACCCGTTGATCAAGAAACATTGTATAATAGACCGCATGGAAGCTGAACCACTCCTTGACGGCTGAATGCCCTCGACCAATGTCCAATGTTGACACATGGTAGATTACGTGGGCGTAATCCCTTTTAAGGGGGGTAGAGCGAAAACCGCGAAATGTATGTTTTACGTGATAGGTGCGTAAACTACAATGCGCATAGCGCAAAGGTATTTGTTTTAATGATTGATACTTATGTTACATAAACATTTGTATTCACTCATTGTATAATTGTGGTAAATTGGGAAGTAAGTATAGGAAAAAGGAGTAGAGAAACTCCAGGGGAATGAGTACCCCGACTGGTAACAGTATGAAGAATGAGTATGTATGGGAGACTTGAGGAGTATAAATCGGTATGGAACCGATGTATGTAATGAGTATGTATGGAACCGAAGTATGTAATGAGTATGAATCGGTGTACAACCGATGTATTTTATGAGTATAAATTGGAGTATAGCAACTTAATGGGATGGTATACCCACGAATTTCTTGAGTATAGTAGTTGGAGGAAATGTAGTAATGACGGATGGAATGATTAGTAAGCAAGTAAGTGAGCAATATAAATTGGAAAATGTATGTGTATGATTACGAGTAGCAAGACTAACAAGATAGAAAATGAAATAATGCTTGACAATCTGTCTGTTTGTATTGAGGTGGGAAGTGGAACTTGATTTGCTAGCGATCAAGGGAAGCCGAACACAAATTGGGGTGGAAGGATAATTCAACACCAATGCTGATCACATTGTGGTTGACGGACTCTGGAAGCTCCCTGGTGAGTGTCACCCAATGACACTAGTAAGTAGTATCTATCATAAAGAATATTGAGATGTATGCAAGTTTTCAAAATGAATTCCAAACTATTTTGGTACAATGTTTTCTTCAAAATTGAGAATGAGGATCGGTTTTGAAACCGCTCCCACGGGCGCTAGTGGACCTCCATGCCTAGGCACGGGTATCCGGTCGAAACCATAGGAGGAGAAGCTAGTTTTGAGTATGGAAGTGTAGAGTAGTTTGAAACCACTACACCGATGGTACGGGAACAGTGTGTTTTGTATTTTTCCAAGGCACTGGGGCAGTAGTCCCGAGTAAGTATGAGTAAGTATGAGTACAGTATGAGTAGTAAGTGATAGTAAGTGCCGGAGGGATCTCTCTAGTGCAAATGAATTTGATCGAACCAAAGGACCGTAGAGCCAGAAAGCGTAAGTGCTCAAGTCATGACGGCCGTGAACCAGAAAGCGTAAGTGTTCAAACGTGACCGGTACCTGAGGGATCACTCTCCATTGGGGGAGGATGGTACCTAATTGCCTTCGGTGGACCCCCTTGGAGAAGAAGTAAAACGGATTTTTTGATTGCTATGCATGCAGTGACATGCGTTTGGATGCGTAGTATGCATCATGTCAGACACTTGGAGTTGACAAATTATATGTAGAGTCATAACCTTAACATAGAGTATTGGTACGAGTAACAGTATTAGATTCACCAACTTTGAGGGCAAAGTTCTTTAAGGGGGGTAGATTGAATACCCCGAACTTAAATATGGTGACTTTATTATTTTAATATAGTATTTAAGGCCTAAAGGTGCCTAAGTAATTTTTGGTAAGGAAAATAAATCCAAAAGAAACGAGAAAAACGCTTAGAAAGCGGAAAACGCCAAAATGAGCGTTTAATTAACCATAGAGGCACGAGACCTCGGTTATAGTATTGTAAGGATTCCTAGGCTTATTCATGCCTAATTAGTATACGGGAATGATTCCCGAAGAAAAACGAATCCAAAGAAGTATTAAAACGCTAATAGAGCATTAGCGCACGTTTCACGAGGAAACTCGAAAGCGTGATTTTAAGGGGTCGAACAGACCTGTAAAAATTGTAAATCATTAAATAATAAATATTAAGCAATTACGGAAGCTTAATAATCAGTAAAATGATTAAACGAGAAAATTCCGGAAAACGGACCCGGTTAGTGAATAGTATCGAAACCGGGTGAATAACGAGCGTTTTCTGTAAAAGACGAAAAACGCTCCAGCTAGTAAGACAGTGAGGGCCGGTTTTTAACAGGTAGATAAACCCCTCTCACACACACACACTAGCTAGACAAATAATGAGTCAAAAGCAAGATAAAATAAAAAAAAAGTACAAAAGTAACTTACCTTTTCTCTCTCCCCCTCATTTCTCTCTTCTCTCTCCTTCCCTCCTTCCTTCTCCATCGGCTGCTCCCTCTCTCTCTGTTGGGTGGCGATTTTGAAGCCCCAAAGGAAGCTCCCATGGCTTCCTCACTTTCCTCCACAAGCTCTAGCTACAGAGAGCCCCAAATGCAAAATAAATTACATATTTGTAATCCCCTCATCCTCCTCTACATTTCTATCTTTTCAAAATTCAAAAAGGATGAGTTTCGTTTTTATGGGTTTTCCCCATTTGAGGAGAAAGCACACCATTGTGAAGCTTGGAGCCTCCTCTTTCCAACAAGGTAAAAATCTCCATGAAAGATCTCACTTTTCTCCATCTCCTTGGTTTGGCCGATTTTGCCCTCCTTATAATGCCTTGTTTTTCCTCTTGTTTTGGAGCTTTGCTTCAACCCTCCAATGGTGGTGAGAACACCTTCTTGAACCAAGGGCTAAAGCCCCTCCTAAAGCACTCTAAAGGTAAACCCTAGAAATTGTATTTTGAACACTTCAATGAACTAGCATAAATCTAAGGGTTAGTGAATTAATTATGCTTGTTTTATGTGCTTGGGGTGATGGGAATGGAGTTTGGCAACTCCATTCCCCATGTGATCGGTTTGAGCAAGAAAGAGAGAAGAAGGATTGGAAAGGAAAGAAGGAAAATAAAAGCTCAAGGTAAGAGCTCCTTCCTAATGTAAATTTTATGCATTAGTGTAATGGGAATGGGCAAAACATCTAAAAACCCAAAACCTTGTACTAGTATTGAGAATTGTGAAACTTGTGTATTTAAGAGTAAGTATGTGGATTGTAGGCCTTAGAGCCAAGCATAATTGTATATGTGTATTGGTATTGTGATTGAAGGAGTATTGTTGTATTGGGATTGTATATGTGTGCTGGTAGAACCCTTGTGGTTTGGCTAGAATAGGTATGAATTTGATGAGAAAGGATGTGTGTGAATAAGTAAGGAAAGTAGATGAGTTATGGCAAAATTTCGGTAGGAATTGTGCATTAAGGAATGACTTGGTGAATGGGAAAAACCAAGGTATGTATGGGGATAGTAAGGATGTTTGGAAGCCATGGAAAGGTGATAGTAGTATGTGGAGTTAAGCTACAAAATCTGTAGCAAGGGAGGCATCAAAATGTATTGTGAAACTAGGAAGAATTTAATGTGCAGAATTTGGAAAAAAAAAAGAGTGTTGGAACTTGGGTATAGAAAGTGTATTGACTTGGGGATGAATTGGTATGGTAAGTAGAGATATGTAGAATGCTAGGAATGACATTGGTTGAGGAAGTATTGGATGGAGAATTGAGTTGTAAAAATCTGTAGCATTAGAGAATGAAAAACTGTTGTAGGTGTTGAAAGGAGGTGAGGAAATTGTAAATTGTCTCATGGATTTAGTAATGGAATTGGTGGACGAAATGAGGTATTTTAGGAAGCCTAAATGGCATTATATCATGTGGGATTACATGTAGAAAGATTGGGGAAGGAATGGGTAAGGAAAGAATTGAGAAACAAAGTCTGTAGCAGAGTTCTGCTACCGACCGACCCAGAGTCTGGGTCGGACCGTGGGTCGGTCGGAGCTTAGGTAACGAAAATAAACCTCTCGGGAATGGACCGACCCAGGGGCCGTGGGTCGGACGTGGGTCGGTCGGACTCGAATTTTCTGTTGTCGAAGTTTCGCACTTCGACCGACCCAGAGGTGGGTCGGTCGGTGGGTCGGTCGGAGCTTGGACAACAGACCCGAAACTCTCGGCAATGGACCGACCCAGAGGTGTATGGGTCGGTCGGAACAGTTCTGGGTCGGTCGGGACAATTTCAGAAGACGGAAAACTTACTGGAATGGACCGACCCAAAGGGTTGGGTCGGTCGGTGGGTCGGTCGGCCCTAACTTATAAAAAAAAAAAAAAAAAAAAAATAGTAACATAGTAATCATATGTATGTATATAAGGATATATACATATATAAAGGACCTTGGTAATACACCATTAGTGTAACATTAATGGTAAAGCAATAAGTATGTAAATGGGAAACAAGTAAGAGGATTAGTAAGGAAGTGGTAAGTGTAAGAACGTTAAGTACACCGGGATAACGGGGTAAATACGGGAGTAGCGATTATTTGTGTATTGTAAGAATATAGTATTAATAATGTTGGAACATTATCAGAGGGACAAGTGTGAACCAAGGAACGAGGGAACACACGGTAGAGCTAACCCCGGTGAAAGGTATGATTTTCTCATGCCCCACGTGCTAACCGAGTTACATTGATTTGTGTGCTGTATGCCGGCTAATAAAGACTAAAGCATGAAAACGGTTTATTGCCTTTCTTTGCATGTCTTGCTGTATGTTGCATGAGCTAACCTTTCTTGAATTGATTGTGTGGCTTACTTGGTGCGTAGATCGACTCATAGGTGAGTCTTGTATGTAATGACTCGTAGTAAGAGTCTTATTGTGAGACAATGGAACAATAACAACGCACTAAACTATCGGATCACAACGATAACGCAACCCAATAAACTCACTAGAATGTGAGAGAGTGTACGGGAGTAACAACCTCCCGATAACGATAGAAGAATCGAAATGAATAATCCACATACAATAAGTAGTGGAAGTAAGTAAGTAACCTCTGGTAGAGGAACTAATCTTGGTACAAACATGAACCATGAGAGTAGTGAAGAATGATGAGGGATCTCCAAACCCCTTAGTAATTGGTCGACCCATTATGAGAGGACCCGACTAATGTAAGTACGTCCCGTATAGAGAGCATCCGATATGTTGGGGAAACCCTTAAACCTGAGGATACTAGACAGTAGTAATTCCCTAAGCCAGTGGAGGTTATCGAGAGAGATACTTCTAGGCTAATCTGTAAGATTGTATTATACTCTGAGAGAAGAGTGTTGGGAATACGAGTAGTCCGGTAGTACGGACATTTGAGTATTTGAGGAGCTGATCGTACAGCCCTCGTATTGTAGGTCCGGTGGCGAGTCTTCCGTATGACTCAGCCCAGAGACCAAAGTATGAGTAACGAGTATTGCGTATGTATGAGAAGTAAAGAGTATTGAGTAAGAAGTGAGTATGAGTATGTGATGAGTACCGAGTATTGAGTATGTATGAGTAAGCAGTAAGTATTGAGTACGTATAAGTAAGTAAGGAGTACTGAGTAGCGAGTATGCACAAGCATTAGTAACGAGTATGGAGTGAAGAGCATGTACGAGTAAGGATATGAGCATGGAGTGATGAGTATGTAAGAGTAAGTAACGAGCAACAAGTGAGGAGTAGTTAGGAGTAGTGTAATGAATATCGAACAACCCCGAAGTAGCAACGAGTAAGTAACTAGTACGAATGGTTGACCATCGATATGTCTTCTTGGTAAGTAGTGGGATTGTATGTAAATGCATGTATTGTTGTAGTATGAGTATGTATGTATGCATGTAAATGAACTCCATGTATATTCGACCAAAGTAGTCGATGTACCGCGGTTAGCAGCCGCGGTATATGCGAATTTCATATTCAGTCGTAAGCTGACCCCTTCGGGGGACCATTTTTAGTGTGCAGGTACCCGAAGCTGATCACCGTTCGAGAGAGTAGGACGGGGACTGCTACGTAAGCATGGGTAGTTGTATAGTAGGGATTGGTACTTGTATTGTAATGCGAATTGGAAGTTTAAACTGTATCAGTAATTTAAGGGTTGTAGTATACTCGGTATAGTATCATAATGGAGTTGTGTATGTATTATGGATGAGTATGCAATGGGAAGTAATGTAATGTGTAGAGTACTCGGTATGTTCATGTCCATCAGACCGATAGTAAGTAGTATTGTAACCGCCTTGTTAGTCACGTGGGTGACTAACGGCATTGTACACCCGCCGTCGAGTAAGTAATATCCGCTGCGAAGGTAAGTATGGTACGGTAATGACGGTATTAGCGGTAGGGGTGTTACACCCCAACCGCTAATCCTATGCTTACCGTCCAATCATCCCATAATCCAGAGTTACTTGCAGCGGAAATACTACTTACTACGGCGGGTGATACAACGCCGCTAACCGCCCATACGGCTAGCTAGGCTATGCTACTTACAGTAACGGTCTGATGAACATAATATACCGAGCTACTAAAGCAATGCTTACCATTACCGAAACATAACATACTTACAATTCTTGGATCACCGAATATTTAAAGTATTGAATTACATCCTTTACCAAATTTCCCAAAAGAATGAGTTTACCAACTACTCATCTATACCAATTAGAATCTCTTCACAGTATCCCAAAAAGGTGTACCCCATGGTACACCAGCTAATCAAAAGCTATAGCCATGTACTACTCAGTACACCAATCATAATTCATTGTTTACAATCCAAAAAGAAAGACAAGGAAATTAAACTTCAACTCTCCTAGTCTTCATCCTTCACGAGTACCTGCGTGTAGTAAAAATGGTGCCCCAAGGGGCTCAGCGAACGCTGCGTATAAACTCCGCATATACAACGTGCTAGCTAGGGCACGCCGACTATTTGACGTCCACTAATCATGCGATTCATTAATTTCATTCATACATGCTTTCCATACAACATACATGCATTTACAATACATCATACAAGTCAAGGCATCAATACAATAGTGTATACATTACTTACCTTCACATTGTTAGCCAAATTACGCATCCGGGTTAATCGGAATGCTTTTACTCTTTTACTCATTACTTACTCTTACTTACACTTACTTACTTTCATTTACTTCACTTACTCATTCTTACTTACTTACTTATACTCAAGTTAAGTCATCGGGACCTCCGGCCCTGGGGACTACTCCGTCCCACCTCTGGGATTTACTTGACTCACCAATCCGGGATGCTACCCACTTAAGGGATTTGGGCCGCGGACCAGTTTAAGAGTCAGGAATCGGATCCAACCTCTTGTGTCTCCTCATCCTCACGCGTGGCCGAAATTATATCGGACTTCTACTCATTCCAATTTAATTACCAATTTATGTTAGGATGGTTAGCTTGTTAGGAATAAATTAGAAGTCCATTCACACAAATAATCGGTCACGATACAATACAACATATATACACACATTCATCATCATCCATACATTTCATGAATTATACAAACTGAGGTTTAAAGAAAATATACCACAATATACAACACTACATATTCACAACTAAACATGATAACTCCGATTCGTGCATTTATCTTATTTGGTGATCAATTAGCACACAACACACAAATCAGAGTAACCAAAATAGCATACGGGGCATGAGGAATCCATACCGTTCACCGTCGTACGTGTTTCCAAACGTTCTCCCGGTGTCACAAATCAAATCCTATTTTATACATATACAATTAAATGATTATTATAGCCATCATTAACTTAACACATTACTCTTACGCTTACTAATCCAAACTTACTAAGTCCTTGCATTTCTAACACTAATAGTTCATTTACTCATTTTTCATTACTTATCCATGGTTTACTTACCTATATATATACATATGTGTAGGAGGGTATACACATATATATATATATATACATACTAGTTATAAGCTTACAGTTTTTTTTTGTAAGTATTCGGCCGTCCGACCCACCGTCCGACCCAAGCCCTGGGTCGGACCATTCCAGTAGAGTTCGTCCTCTGAAATTCACCCTGTCCGACCCAGCACTATTCCGTCCGACCCATGCCCTCTGGGTCGGACCGTTCCAGAAGGTTTCGGTCCCGTGTCCCTGCTCCATCAGACCCACTGTCCGACCCAGACTCTGGGTCGGACGAAGTCAGAAACTTAGACCCTTATATTTTTTTTTGCCTGTCCGACCCATGTCCGATCCACGGTACTGGGTCGGACCATTCCAGATTGTTTGCGTCCCGCTACTCAAGCCCTGTCCGACCCACGTCCGATCCGGACTCTGGGTCGGACGGTAGCAGGACATTGCTACAGATTTATTTTTCTTCCCAATTTCACCCATTTTCCCCAATCTTCCTACATACATCCTTACATGTTTTAGTACAATTTAAACACTCTAAATCATGCTAATTCATTTCCTAATTCATTACACAATTCTATACTAACTTATACACCCAATTTTCCCAAGTTTCCACTCAACACTCACATTGCTTTCTTCCTTAATGCATTTTGCTACAGATTTTGATACTAACACTCCTCTTCTACAACTCCCTCTTCTAATGTCATTTCTAGCACCTCTAATGCCTTACAACTACATTAACTATCTCTCCTAATACACCCTCTATCTTTCTCTATTAAAATCTGTTACAACCTATGCCATTCACCTAGTTTCTAATCTCTTAAGTCCAATAGTTTCTTAGTAAATTTTGCCATAGTCTCCCCTATAATTTTACACTCTCACCACATTGTTTACACTCACATAAATGATCATACCACATGTTTATAACCAAAATCAATATTCCCATCTCTTATACACAAATACTACACTAAGCAACATTTATTTCCTGCACTCCAACATTAGCTCCCATTTATGTTTTAACAAGTTTTAAGATGTCTTTTAAGATTCAAAATACTCATATTCTCCTACACATCACACTCCTACTACATTACCATTTTCATTACTAATTTCAACTTCTAAAAATCTGTTACATTATACATTACTAACTACATAAGAGAATGTGATTTACCTTGTTGTTTTACTAGCTTCTCCTTTCTTCTTCCTTCTTCTTTCTTCCTCTCTTTCTCCACCGGTTATAGTACTTCACAAATCTAATATCATAACCCATACATACACACACATTCAATACTAAAACTAACCCTAACATTATTTAAGCTTTAATGTAAGTTCTAGGGTTTAGAAATCTCATTACCTTCTAAGGGTGCAAGAGCTGTTTGGGATGGCTCAAGAACAAGACTTCTCACTCTCCAACAATGCCAAAAATCGGCTAGGATACAAAGGAGCAAGCAAGAGTTTAGCTCAAATTTCGTTTTGCCCTTGAGGCTAGAAAAAGATGGAGTTTTTAAGAATATTTTTACCTCAATAGAACAAGAAGAAGGAGGGCCTTCTAATGGTGGTCTTGAAGCTCCAAATGGGACATACCCAAAAACGAAAATGTTGGTTTTCGAATTTTGAAAGGATGGAAATGTAGCTCTTGATGAGAGGATTCCAACGGTGTAATTTTTATAATTTTTGGAAGAGGTTTGAGGGGGTTACAAGAGGAGAGAAGTAGAGTTTGTGTGGGTTTTGCTCATTTCTCCATTGGTGTCGGTTTGGAGAAGGAAAGAAATCAGAGAGAGTGAGTGAGGGAGATAGGTTACGTGAGTGAAGAGAATGGGTAGGAGAGAGAAGGTGAGATAGGTAAGTAAAATAATAAAGGGGGGGTTACTTTATTATTTTGATTGTTTGTAAATAAGAGAGTGAGAGAGGGGGGGGGGGAGAAGCCCATCGGCTGCACCCAACACACACACACAAATTTTTCTTTTTATTTTAAAAGTGGACACATAAGTTTGTGTTATTTATGTTTCTACCCCACACCTTCCCGTTTTTGATAGTTTTTACTAATTCCTCGTTTTATTGATTTTATTGGTTCTAAGGCTTCACTAGTATTTATTAATGATTATTTAGTTGACCAAAACTGTTACGAGTCTATTTGACCCGCTTAAAGACACGTTTTCCCGGTTACCTCGAAAAACGTGCTTTAAGGTTCGTTAGTGATTTTAATCCGTTTTAAGGATCCGTTTTCTTCGGGATTTATTCCCTCTTGATTATTTATACTTAATTATGCTTCTAAATTATCCATTAGCCTAATTAATCACTATTTTTAATTACGGGGTATTTCAATCTACCCCCCTGAAGAAACTTTGCCCTCAAAGTTGCTCAAGGTTAATAGTTTTATAATTCTACTCATTATGCAATCCAGTTGCCATAATGCATCTTACTACCACCTATGAGGTGTATACTCCATTCCACATTGCAAACATACACACTTCAAGCATCATACACAATTCACATACACAATCCAACATTTTCCATTCATACCATTCCACAATACATCATACGCCATTACAATTCACAATAAACATTACACATTACACATACATACATACACATACCAAATTCACTTGCACTACATGTGCCATACAAACCTATTACAATACTTACACACTAAGCAATGCTTACCCCGAAGCAATGTAGAAGCAAAAGGGCTCTACCCCCCTTAAAAGGGGTACGACCCGTACCCGTATTGCTAAATGCTAGACTCTCTACTCTATGAACAGCTGTGGGTACTTAGCCTTCATGGCATCTTCCAGCTCCCATGTTGCTTCTTCGACATCATGGTTTGACCATAGGACCTTCACCATTCGTATAGACTTATGGCGAGTGTCTCTGGTCTTCCTATCCAGGATTCTCACTAGGGTTTCAACATATCGCACGGTTGGCTCGATGGATAGTCTCTCGGGCTCTAGCACATGAGAAGGATCAGCAATGTACTTCTTGAGTTGTGACACATGAAATACATCATGGACACGTCCCAAGTCCTCAGGTAATGCTAACTTGTAGGCTACAAATCCAACTCTTTCGTTGATAGCGTACGGCCCTACAAACTTTGGGCTCAGCTTGCCCTTCTGACCAAAACGGAAGAAACCCTTCATAGGTGAAACGCGCAAGAACACTTGGTCGCCCACGGCGAACTCAAGGTCGCGTCGTCTCACATCCGCATAGGATTTCTGTCTATCTTGGGCTGCCTTCATATTAGCTCGAATCTACTGAACTTCGGCTTGCACTTGCTCAAGGTACTCTGGTCCTATAATGACCGCTTCACTCGACTCATCCCAACACAAGGGTGTACGGCAGGGTCTACCGTATAGAGCTTGGAAAGGCGACATCTTAATCGAAGCATGATAGCTATTAATGTAAGAAAACTCGATAAGATGAAGCTTATCTAACCAACTCCCCTGAAAGTCTAAGGCACATGCCCGAAGCATGTCCTCCAGTGTCTGGATGGTCCTTTCTGTCTGACCGTCGGACTGAGGATGGAAGGCGGTACTCAACTTCAATTCTGTACCCAACGCTTCCCTTGTAGCTCTCCAGTATCTCGAAAGAAATCTGGTGTCGCGGTCAGATACTATTGTTTTCGGGACTCCGTGATGTCTGATAATCTCCTTGTCGAATAGCTCATCTAGCTTTACTACCTTCCAGGTGTCCTTCATCGGTATGAATCTGGCAACCTTGGTAAGGCGATCGACTACAACCCAGATCATGTTGAGTCCTCCCCTGGCAGGTGGGAGTCCTACAACAAAATCCATGGAGATATCATGAAATTTCCACTCCGGAACTGGCATAGATTGTACCATTCCGCCCTGTCTACGATGTTCAAACTTTACTTTCTGGCATGTCAAGCATCTCAATACAAACTCTATCACGTCTGATTTGGTTCCTGACCACCAGAAGTACCTCTTCATGTCTTTGTACATCTTGGAGGCTCCTGGATGGACTGACAATGTGGAACTGTGTGACTCACGCAGGATGCGATCCTTTAGCTCAGCATTGCTTCGGGAAACGCATAACCTGCCATTCAGCCGAATCAGACCATCTTCATGCAACTGAAAATCATATTTCTTCTTCTCAAATGTACCATCTGTGATCTTCTGTCTGATTTCGGTCATATAAGGGTCGCTCAACTGAGCGTCTCGCACCTCGTCAACCAAGCTAGAAGAAGCGAGTAGCGAATGGAGCGAGTGTGCTCGACGGCTCAGGGCGTCGGCTACAACATTTGCCTTCCCTTCCTTATACTGTAAGTCGATGTCATAATCCGAAAGAAATTCCATCCATCTTCTCTGTCTCAAGTTCAATTCTTTCTGTGTGAACACTACTGTAAGCTCTTATGATCGGAGTAGATGGTGATGCTTACCCCATAGAGATAGTGTCGCCATATCTTCAAGGCGAAGACAATGGCTCCTAACTCTAAGTCATGTGTCGGGTAATTCTCCTCATGCTTTTTCAGCTGGCGGGAGGCATAAGCCACAACCTTGCCATGCTGCATGAGTACGCATCCCATTCCTTTGCATGATGCATCACAATATACCTCAAATCCCTCTGTGCCCTCTGGAAGAGTAAGGATGGGCGCTGAGGTCAATGAGTCTTTTAGTTTCTGAAATGATAACTCGCACTCATCTGTCCATACAAATGGTGCATCTTTCTTCATCGGTGTAGTCATGGGCTTAGCAACTTTCGAGAAGTCCTTTACAAATCTTCGGTAGTAACCGGCTAGACCAAGAAAGCTCCTAATGTCGGTAACAGTCTTGGGTCTAGGCCATGATCGTACAGCTTCTATCTTAGATGGGTCAACCGACATACCTACGCTCGAGATGACGTGTCCAAGGAATGATACCTGATCGAGCCAAAACTCACATTTGGAGAACTTCGCATACAGCTGGTTCTCGCGCAGTGTCTCAAGCACTTTCCTCAAATGAGTTTCATGTTCCTCTGGTGATTTGGAATATACAAGGATGTCATCGATGAAGACAACAATCGACGTGTCCAACTGCTCACTGAATAGTCGATTCATGAGGTCCATGAATTTAGCTGGTGCATTTGACAAACCGAATGGCATCACTGTGAATTCGTAGTGGCCATATCTGGTACGGAATGCCGTTTTCTCGATGTCTTGTTCCTTAATTGCAATTTGATGATACCCAGAATGGATGTCAATCTTGGAGAAGACTGATGCTCCCTTCAACTGGTCGAATAGGTCGTCGATGCGTGGCAATGGGTATTTATTCTTGACTGTGACCGCATTCAACTCGCGGTAGTCAACACAAAGTCGGAGGCTACCGTCCTTCTTCTTCACAAAGAGGACCGGTGCTCCCTAGGGTGATACGCTCGGGCGTATAAACCCTTTGTCGAGAAGGTGTCGCAATTGTTCTTTCAGTTCGGTCATTTCAGCAGGTGACATACGGTACGGTGCCCTAGCAATGGGACCGATACCTGGCAAAAGATCAATTTCGAATTCCACTGCTCTTGGTGGTGGCATGCCGGGTAGCTCCTTAGGGAATACATCAGGGAATTCGGATACAATCGGTACATCATCACTGAACTCTGGATCTCTCTCCAGGTCTTGCACATAACACAGATATACTTCTTGGCCCTTTCTGAGCTCCCGGTACATAGCCATAGCAGATATAAGTGTGGTCGAAGGCTCTCTCGGCCTCTGGCGGTAAGATATAGTAACCCTAGAAGGACTCTTGAGCAGCAATCGATGCTCGGCGCAGAGGATTCCACCCTTGTGCCGCTCCAACCAATTCATTCCAATGATTAAGTCAAATCCCAATCCATTAAACTCGATGAAGGAAATGGGAAACGATTCGCCTTTGATTTGGATTGTGGCTGATTGATAGTACTTGGTGCACTTTACTCGCTCCTTCGATGGGAGAGTAACCATGAAGTTGGGTAGCTCATCCGCATCTAGCTTCAACCTCTTCACAAAGGATGGTGATACGAAAGTGTGAGAGGCGCCGGAGTCGAATAGCACATTGGCTTTAATGCCGTTCACTGGGAAGGTTCCCGTTAAGATGGTGCCGCTTCTGCCGGCTTGTGCCTCGGTGAGGATGCTCAGGTTACCTTTGGTACCGAGTCCACAACCTATTGGATTCACAATTGGATAAGTATTGATGGTGGACACAAGTGGAATTAAATCAACACTGCTCTTTATTGATAAACCAACCATCATACAAACCGTGTCTCTAATACACGTTACTAAAACATTACATGATACTATGAATTTAATACTTCCTAAAGGTAAGGTTCAGGCGTCCTGGTTTCATGTGTGTGGCATTGATTATTGCCGGTGGTGCTGTATTCAGCTTGATCTTGTTGAGCCCGTGATACAGCATCCTAGAGTTTCCACCCATGATTAGGACATCTCCTGATCTCAGTACCAGTTTCTGTGCGAGGTCCACACGCTTCTGCTCGCTATACATAAATACGGCGTCATCACCAATGGACCAAGACACTACGGGCACTCCTTGTTCAAGAGATTCCGCTGTCTCGTCCTTGTCTTGGTGTAACCCAAGTCGTCCTTCTTTCTCATAGAAGTTAACAATACAGAGGTCCGTTTCAAGTGCGGGGATCGGTTCATGTTCGCATTGTTGTACAAGTTCTACTGCTTGTGTGAGGAGTGTCTGAAACTCTGGAGGTATTATCGGTGGCGTTGCTCCATCTTGTGTTCGTTTCTCCTGGTATGTCTTGGTATGAGGATTCCAGTCCTTTCCCAAGCACATCATTTTCAGCTTCATCTTCGCTCCACCGGGGAATTCGGGTGTATAAAATCCACCTTGACCCGTTCCTAGCTCGTTGCATCGTCGGATGACTGAGATTTGTGCTTCGGGTGTCAGGTATCCCCTTAATAAGATCATACCTAGTCGGATGACCTGACACTGTTCGTTGGTGTAGTCGTGGTTGGTGATGTCGATCTCTTCTTGATTCAGGTTTACCGGTATCGGATAACAGATACTAAAGCTTCCTAAGGTTATAAATTTCATCTACGGTGAGTACTAGTCTCAACTACTTCATTTCATGCTTAATACACACTTCAATTTATTTACTAATGCATTCACTCATATAGTTACTCCAATACTTAGACATGCTACTTCAAGGATTAAAGGTTTAGATTAATTACCTGGGCCGGATTTAGAACCGGACCCATCACGGTCAATCACATGAAGGACAAGCTGCCTCTGAGGTGCACTCCACTGAGGTCCCCGAGATCCCTTTCCCTGTGGTGCCTGCTGGGCTGGTTCATCACCAAATGCAACCTCCTTGCCTTCCCTTTGCTTGTAGCTTTGATAGTTCCCTTTTGGCTTGGCGTTCTCTGGGCATTTATTGGTTGTGTGCCCGGGTTTCTGGCAGTTGTAGCATTTGATTTCTCTCCTATAACAGTCTTTGCCGGGATGGTCTTGGTTGCACTTTCTGCACACATAGGTGCGGCCATCTGAGAAGGTTTTGGTGGAACCGGAGCCAGAACCTAAGGTGTAGAGGGTTAGCACATGTGTGCGTGGATATACTAGATATGATACTGATACGAATACGAATTAGAAATAGAAGTTTACCCTTAGGTGGGTATGATCTCAGAGGCTTTGCTGCCACCGGTGCAGATGAACCAAGTTGAAGAAGCTCAACTGGTTTGCCCTGCTCAGCATGGGTGCTGCTCTCACTTGGGAATTTCTTTTAGGATTGCTGAAAGAAATTTCCCTTCTTCTTTTTCCAGCTTTTACCCTGGTTCTGCTCCTCGCCATTGGTGTTCATGTTGTTGGCTGAAATACCCCGTAATTAAAAATAGTGATTAATTAGGCTAATGAATAATTTAGAGGCTTAATTAAGTATAAATAATCATAAGGGAACAAATCCCGAAGAAAACGGATCCTTAAAACGGATTAAAATCACTAACGAACCTTAAAGCGCGTTTTTCGAGGTAACCGGGAAAACGTGTCTTTAAGCGGGTCAAATAGACTCGTAACAATTTTGGTCAACTAAATAATCATTAATAAATATAAGTGAGGCTTTAGGACCAATAAAATCAATAAAACGAGAGATTTGTAAAAACTATCAAAAAGGGGAAGTTGTGGGGTAGAAGTATAAATAACCAAAACTTATGTGTCCACTTTTAAAATAAAAAGTGAAGTTGTGTGTGTGTGTGTGTATGCCAGCCGATGGGCTCCCCCTCTCACTCTCACACACTCTATTAATTCTTCTTATTTACAAACAAACAAAACAATAATGTAAACCCCCCCTCCTTTATTACTTTACTCCCTCACTCATAATTCTCTCTCCTCCTCTCATTCTCTTCTCCACGTACAGGCCCCCATCCTCCTCCTCTCTATTTCTCTTCTTCTCCAATCGGTTGCCATGGGAGCTTGAATAAACCCACAAAACTACCACTTCTCTCCCCTTGTTACTCTAGCAAACCTCTTCCAAAAATTGTAAAAATTACACCATTGTCTTCCTCTCACCAAGTAGAGCATTCCTATCCTTTCAAAATTCGAAAAGGGCAACTTTCATCTCCATGGGTATGGAGCAATTGAAGCTTCAAGACCACCATTAGAAGGCCCTCCTTCTCCTTATTCTTTTAAGGTAAAAATACTCTTAAAAGTTCCATCTTTTTCTAGCCTCAAGGGCAAAACGAAAATGTGAACTAAACCCTTGCTTGCTCCTCTTGTGCCCTGCCGGTTTTGGCATTCTTGAAAGGGTGGAAAGATCATTCTTGAGCTGCTCCAAGTGTTTCATAAACCCTTGCAAGGTAATGAAACTCCTAAACCCTAGAATGTACATTAAAAGCTTAAATGGGAATTAGTGTTGGTTTTAGTATTGAAGCATGTATATAAATGTTGGTAGTGTTAGAGGAATTGAGATTACAAATCGGTTGAGAGAAGGAAAGAGGAAGAAGCAAGAGGAACAAAGAAAACTAGAAGTGAAACAAGGTAAGGATACTCACCTTTGTGTAGCCTCGTATATGTATGTAACAGATTTTTAGAAGTTAAAATTGGCATTGTAAATGATAGTGTATTAGTGTAATGTGTGAGTGGATATAAATGTTCTAAGCCTTTAAAAGGCATTTTAAAACGTATTAAAACAGATTGGGAATGGATTGTGGAGGGCAGGAATTTTTATGTTGTTTTAGTGTGGTATTTGTGTGTGAGAATTGGGTATATATGTATTGTCTATAAACAGGTGGTGTAGATCATTTAAATGAGTGAAACAATGTGGTGAGAATGTAAGATTTTAGGGGAGGTTATGTCAAAATTTATCTAGAATTAGAACACTTAATGAATTAGAAACTAGGTGACTAATATGTGTGTGTAACAGATTTTGTTTGAGGAAGATAGAGGGTAGTTGAGAGAGATAGATAATGTATTCTAAATGCATTAGGAGTGTTGGAATTGTCAATAGAAGAGGGAGATGTAGAAGAGGAGTGTAAGTGTTAAAATCTGTAGCATAATGCAACTAGAGAAGAAACTAGGTGAGTGTTGAAAAGAAACTTGGAAAATTATGTGAGTGAATTAGTATAGAATTGTGTAAGGAGTTAAGGAGTGAACTATGGTGTATTAAGAGGTCTAATTAGTGTTATAACATATGGGAATAAGTGTAGGAACAATGGGGAAGTAATGGGTAAAAGAGAGGACTGAAAACAGAAATAAAAATGCAAATACTAGGCCGGACCGACCTTGGGACCGGACTTGCAAGGTCGGTCGAGCCCAGATTTACAAAGACGGGAAAGCTTCTGGAATCGACCGGACTTGCGACCGGACTTGCAAGTTCGGTCGGACTAGAAAATTCTCCCGTTTGTAACCTACTGGAATGGACCGACCTTGCGACCGGACTTGCAAGGTTGGTCGACTCAAAAAATTTCCGTCGAGTAAGCTACTGGAATGGACCGACCTTGCGACCGGACTTGCAAGGTCGGTCGGGCTAAAATTCGCCTGTAACGAAACTTACTGGAATGGACCGACCTTGGGACCGGACATGCAAGGTCGGTCGACTCCAGAATTTCGAAACCAAAACTTACTGGAATGGACCGACCTTGGGACCGGACTTGCAAGGTCGGTCGGCAAGAAGAATTTCCGTAATCTGAGCTACTGGAATGGACCGGACTTGCAAGGTCGGTCGCAAGTCCGGTCCGGTCAAAAAAAAAATTATTTAAATTAAATATATATATATATATATGTACATGTATGTAAGCATGCCAATGTTAAGTAAGAAAGTGAAACTTAAGTAATGAAAAATAAGTAAGTAAAGTGTAAGAGTAAGAAGTATAAGGACATAGTAAGTTGGAGTTAAGTTGATGATAGGTATATTAATCATTCAATTGTATGTATACAATAGGACTTGATTTGTTACACCGAAGGACGTTTGGAAACACGTACAACGGTGAACGGTATGGATTCCTCATGCCCCGTATGCTATCTTGGTTACTCTGATTTGTGTGTTGTGTGCTAATTGATCACCAAACAAGATAAATGTACGAATCGGAGTTATCATGTTGACTTGTGAATATGTAGTGTTGTATATTGTCTTTAAATTTAGTTTGTATAATTCATGAAATGTATGGAGGAATATGAATGCTTGTATGAACGTAGCAATGTACTGTGACCGATTGTGAATGTGTTTGGACTTCTAACTTATTCCTAACAAGCTAACCAATCTAACTTAAATTGGTAATTAAATTGGAATGAGTAGAAGTCCGATATAGTTTCGGCCACGCGTGAGGATGCGGAGTCACGAGAGGTTGGCTCCAATTCCTGAGTCTTAACTTGTCCGCGGCCCAAATCCCTTAAATGGGTAGCATCCCGGATTGGTGAGTCAAGTAAAGCCTGGTGGTGGGACGGTGTAGTCCCTGCCCAGAGGCCATACCGGCTTAACATGAGTATGAGTAAGTAAGAGGAAGTAAAGTATGAAAGAGAATGTGTAAGTATTGTGCAATGAGTAAAAGAGTAATAAGCATTCCGATTAACCCGGATGCATAATATGGCTAACCCTGTGAAGGTAAATATTGTGAGCTTTATTGTATTGTTGCCTTGGAATGAATGTATGTAGTATGCAAGCATGTATGTATGAAATAAATGGACAGCATGTTTAGTGGACGTCAAATAGTCGGCGTGCCCTAGCTAGCACGCGGTATATGCGAAGTTTATACGCAGCGTTTGCTGAGCCCCTTGGGGCACCATTTTTACTACACGCAGGTACTCGTGAAGGATGAAGATGCTGAGGACTTAGCTCTATTTCTTTATCTTCTTTTTGGATTGTAATTGATGAATTGTGATGGGTGTACTAAGTAGTACATGGCTGTAACTTTTGATTAGCCGGTGTACCATGGGGTACACCTTTTTGGGTATAGACAGAATGGGAATTGGTATAGATGAGTAGCCTTAGAAACTCATACTTTTGGAACTTGGAAAGGATGTAATTGAATACACTTAAATACTCGGTGATCCATTGACGTAAGTATTTGGTATATGGTATTTTGGTAAGTAATTTAGTAGCTCGGTACACTATGTGCATCAGACCGTGACTATAAGTAAGGTAAGCCTAGCTAGCCGTTTGGGCGGTTAGCGGCGTTGTACCACCCGCCGTAGTAAGTAGTAATATTTCCGCTGTGAGCTCATAAGATTAACAGGACGATTAGACGGTAAGCATAGGATTAGCGGTTGGGGTGTTACAAAAAGTGGTATCAGAGCGTAGTAACGCTCTGATGTCCATAGTACCGAGCATAGGGGATTACCGAGTTAGGATTTCAACCGTATTATGACGAATACTTAGAAACCTAACTAGGAACTACCGTTGTTAACAACAGATACCCTTAACATTCTTATGAACGATACCTTGCTTTAAATTCAAGACCCTTAGGTCATATCTTGCAAAGCCTAATGTAACTGTTGAATATTCAGATGTCAGGAAGAGGTCCAGGTCGCCCTAGAGGAGGGGGCAATGACGGACCCGGCACGCAGACGATAGCTGAGATCGTCGCTGCCACGGTAGCGCAGATGCTACCCCAAGTAATCCAAGCTATGCAACAAACCCAACAAAACCAACAAACGCAAGCGGGGCCAATCCCTCCCCCGCCACCCAGAGAAGTAAACTGGGTAAAAGCTATCGCAGATCTCCGTCCTCCCTGCTTTAGAGGCGAGAGCGATCCTGCAAAGCTAGAAGCCTACATCTCCGACTGAGATTCTTTCGCATCACTCCTCCGTTCCAAGTACTATTCGGAGCATGTAAAGACCAAGAAAAGGCTAGAGCTAGACGCCTTGAAAATGACAGAGAAGATGACTGTCGACGAGTACTACCGCACCTTTACCTCCATCCTCCGTCTCCTCCCTGATCTAGGATACACCGGCCAGGTGTTGGTCGATCGCTTCTATGGCGGTCTGAGCCATCGCCTTCGGTACGGTATGGGCTATACACGATTTACCTCCCTTCAGGTAAATATCATTTAACCCTTAGTATCAATTCGATTCTTTAAATTCCTTGAATTCCTCGAATCTTTTCCTTATCCTTTTCTTAAATAAAAATCCCGGCTAATACCTGAGACTTCAGGAGTGTTATCACGCGGCTTCTCGCGTTGAAATCACTTGCCAACTAAGGGATGAAGAAACCGCGCTGAAGCGCAAAGCCAACAACAAAAACACCAGTACTGAGGAGCAGAACCAGGGGAAGAGCTGGAAAAGAAAAAAAGGGAATTTCTTTCAGCAATCCCAAAAGAAATCCCAGGGTGAGAGCAGTGCCCATGCGAGCAGGGCAAACCAGTTGACTCCTTCAGCTTGGTTATTCTGCCCGGTGGCAGCAAAGCCATGAGATCACACCCACCTAAGGGTAAATTCCTAATCCAATCTATATTTGTATAAGTAATGTATCTAGTATATCCATGCACAAATGTGCTAACCCTCTGAGCTTTAGGTTCTGGCTCTGGTCCCACCAAGAGCTATCCGGACAGCCGCAGCTACATGTGCCGAAGGTGCAATCTAGACCATCCCGGCAAGGATTGCCAAGGGAGAGAAATCCGGTGCTACAATTGTCAGAAGCCCGGGCAGCGAGCCAACTTTTGCCCAGAAAATGCCAAGCCAAAGGGGAACTACCAAAGCTACAGGCAGAGGGAAGGCAAGGAGGTTGCATCTGGCGATGCACCGACCCAGCAGGCACCATAGGGACAGGGATCCCGGGGACCTCCGAGGGGTGCACCTCAGAGGCAGCCCGTCCTTCATGTCATAGACCGTGATGGGTCCGGTTCTAAGTCCGGCCCAGGTAATAATCTAAACCTTTAATCCTTGAAGTAGCATGTCTAAGTATTGGAGTAACTGTATGAGTGAATGCATGAGTAAATAAATTGAAGTGTGTATTAAGCAAAATGAAGTAGTTGAAACTAGTACTCACCGTAGATGAAATTTATAACCATAGGAAGCTTTAGTATCTGTTACCCGATACCGGTAAACTTGAATCAAGAAGAGATCGACATCACCAACCACGACTACACCAACGAACAGTGTCAGTCATCCGACCAGGTATGATCTTATTAAAGGGATACCTGACACCCGACGCACAAATCTCAATCATTCGACGATGCAACGAGCTAGGAACGGGTCAAGGTGGATTTTACACACCCGAATTCCCTGGTTGAGCGAAGATGAAGCTGAAGATGATGTGCTTGGGAAAGGACTGGAATCCTTACACCAAGAATACTAGGAGACACGAACAAGATGGAGCGACGCCACCGACAATACCACCAGAGTTTCAGACACTCGTCACACAAGCAGTAGAACTTGCACAACAATGCGAACATGAACCGATCCCCGCACTTGAAGCGGATCTCTGTATCGTCAACTTCTACGAGAAAGAAGGACGACTTGGGTTACACCAAGACAAGGACGAGACAGCGGAATCTCTTGAACAAGGAGTGCCCGTAGTGTCTTGGTCCATTGGTGATGACGCCGTATTTATGTTAGCGAGCGAAGAAGCGTGTGGACCCGCACAGAAACTGGTATTGAGATCAGGAGATGTCCTAATCATGGGTGGAAACTCTAGGATGCTGTATCACGGGATCAACAAGATCAAGTTGAATACGGCACCGCCGGCAATAATCAATGCCACACACATGAAACCAAGACGCCTGAACCTTACCTTTAGAAAGTATTAAATTCATAGTATCATGTAATGCTTTAGTAACGTGTATTAGAGACACGGTATGTATGATGGTGGTTTATCATAAAAGAGCAGTGTTGATTTAATTCCACTTGTGTCCACCATCAATACTTATCCAATTGTAAATCCAATAGGTTGTGGACTCGGTACCGAAGGTAACCTGACCATCCTCACCGAAGCACAAGCCGGCAAGAGCGGCACCATCTTGACGGGAACCTTCCCAGTAAATGGCATTGATGCCAATGTGTTATTCGACTCCAGCGCCTCTCACATCTTCGTATCACCATCCTTTGTGAAGAGGTTGAAGCTAGATGCGGATGAGCTACCGAACTTCATGGTTACTCTCCCATCGAAGGAGCGAGTAAAGTGCACTAAATACTACCAATCAGCCACCATCGAAATCAAAAGTGAAGTGTTTCCCATTTTCTTCATCGAATTCAATGGATTGGGATTTGACTTAATCATTGGAATGAATTTGTTGGAGCGGCACAAGGGTAGAATCCTCTGCGCCGGCATCGTTTACTGCTCAAGAGTCCTTCTGGGGTTACCGTATCTTACCGCCAGAGACCGAGAGAGCCTTCGACCACACTTATATCTGCCATGGCTATGTACCGGGAGCTCAGAAAGGGCCAAGAGGTGTATCTGTGTTATGTACAAGACCTGGAGCGAGATCCAGAGTTCAGTGATGAAGTACCCATTGTATCCGAATTTCCCGACGTATTCCATAAGGAGCTACCCGGCATGCCACCACCGAGAGCAGTGGAATTTGAAATTGATCTATTGCCAGGTACCGGTCCCATTGCTAGGGCACCGTACCGCATGGAACCTGCAGAAATGACCGAACTAAAAGAGCAGTTAAGAGACCTTCTAGACAAAGGGTTTATACGCCCGAGCGTATCACCCTGGGGAGCACCGGTTCTCTTCGTGAAGAAGAAGGACGGTAGCCTCCGACTTTGCATTGACTACCGTGAGCTGAATGCGGTCACAGTCAAAAATAAATACCCATTGCCACGTATCGACGACCTATTCGACCAGTTGAAAGGAGCCTCAGTCTTCTCCAAGATCGACCTCCGTTCAGGGTATCATCAGATTGCAATCAAAGAGCAAGACATCGAGAAAACGGCATTCCGTACCAGATATGGCCACTATGAATTCACAGTGATGCCATTCGGTTTGTCAAACGCACCAGCAAAATTCATGGACCTCATGAATCGACTATTCAGTGAGCAGTTGGACACTTCGGTTGTGGTCTTCATCGACGACATCCTTGTATATTCCAAATCACCAGAGGAACATGAAATTCATTTGAGGAAAGTGCTTGAGACACTGCGCGAGAACCAGCTGTATGTGAAGTTCTCCAAATGCGAGTTTTGGCTTGATCAGGTATCATCCCTTGGACACGTCATCTCGAGCGCAGGTATCTCGGTTGACCCTTCTAAGATAGAAGCTGTACGATCATGGCCTAGACCTAAGACTGTTACCGACATTCAGAGCTTTCTTGGTCTAGCCGGTTACTACCGGAGATTTGTAAGGGACTTCTCGAAAGTCGCTAAGCCCATGACGACACTGATGAAGAAAGATGCACCATTTGTATGGACACACGAGTGCGAACTATCATTTCAGAAACTGAAGGACTCATTGACCTCAGCGCCCGTCCTTACTCTTCTAGAGGGCACAGAGGGATTTAGGTGTACTGTGATGCATCAGGCAAAGGAATGGGATGCGTACTCATGCAGCATGGCAAGGTTGTTGCTTATGCCTCCCGCCAGCTGAAAAAGCATGAGGAGAATTACCCGACTCACGATTTAGAGTTAGGAGCCATTGTCTTCGCCTTGAAGATATGGCGACACTATCTCTATGGGGTAAGCATCACCAACTACTCCGACCATAAGAGCTTACAGTATGTATTCACTCAGAAAGAATTGAACTTAAGACAGAGAAGATGGATGGAATTTCTTTCAGATTATGACATCAACTTGCAATATAAGGAAGGGAAGGCAAACATTGTAGCCGACACCCTGAGCCGTCGAGCACACTCGCTCCATTCGCTACTTGCTTCTTCTAGCTTGGTTGACGAGGTGCGAGACGCTCAGTTGAGCGACCCTTACCTAACCGAAATCAGACACAAGATCGAGAATGGTACATTTGAGAAGAAGAAGTGTGACTTCAAGCTACATGAAGATGGTTTGATTCGGTTGAACGGCAGGCTATGCGTCCCCCGAAGCAATGCTGAGCTAAGGGATCGCATCCTGCGAGAGTCACACTGTTCCACATTGTCAGTTCATCCGGGAGCCTCCAAGATGTACAAAGACATGAAAAGGTACTTCTGGTGGTCTGGAATGAAATCAGATGTGACGGAATTTGTATTGAGATGCTTGACATGCCAGAAGGTAAAATTTGAACACCGTAGACCGGGCGGAATGGTACAATTTATGCCAGTTCCGGAGTGGAAATTTCATGATATCTCCATGGATTTTGTTGTAGGACTCCCACCTGCCAGGGGAGGACTCAACATGATCTGGGTTGTAGTCGATCGCCTTACCAAGGTTGCCAGATTCATACCGATGAAGGACACCTGGAAGGTAGTAAAGCTAACTGAGCTTTTCGATAAGGAGATTATCAGACACCACGGAGTCCCTAAGACTATAGTATCTGACCGCGACACCAGATTTCTTTCGAGGTACTGGAGAGCTACAAGGGAAGCGTTGGGTGCAGAATTGAAGTTGAGTACCGCCTTCCATCCTCAAACCGACGGTCAGACAGAAAGGACCATCCAGACACTGGAGGACATGCTTCGGGCATATGCCTTGGACTTTCAGGGGAGTTGGTTAGATAAGCTTCATCTTATCGAGTTCTCGTATAATAATAGTTATCACGCCTCGATTAAGATGTCGCCTTTCCAAGCTCTATACGATAGACCTTGTCGTACACCCTTGTGTTGGGATGAGTCAAGTGAAGCGGTCATAATAGGACCGGAGTATCTTGAGCAAGTGCAAGCTGAAGTGCAGCAGATTAGAGCTAACATGAAGGCAGCCCAAGATAGACAGAAATCCTATGCGGATGTGAGACGACGCGACCTTGAGTTCGCCGTGGGCGACCAAGTGTTCTTGCGAGTTTCACCTATGAAGGGTGTCTTCTGTTTTGGCCAGAATGGCAAGCTGAGCCCAAAGTTTGTAGGGCCGTATGCGATCACCGAAAGAGTTAGATCTGTAGCCTACAGGTTAGCATTACCTGAGGACTTGGGGCGTGTCCATGATGTATTTCATGTGTCACAACTCAAGAAGTATATTGCTGATCCTTCTCATGTGTTAGAGCCCGAGCACTTATCCATTGAGCCAAACATGAGATATGTTGAAACCCCAGTGAGAATCCTTGATAGGAAGACCAGAGACACTCGCCATAAATCTATACGAATGGTGAAGGTCCTATGGTCAAACCATGATGTCGAAGAAGCGACATGGGAGCTGGAAGATGCCATGAAGGCTAAGTACCCACAGCTGTTCATAGACTAGAGAGTCTAGTATTTAGCAATACGGGTACGGGTCGTACCCCTTTTTAAGGGGGGTATAGCCCTTTTGCTTTTGCATTGCTTCGGGGTAAGCATTGCTTAGTGTGTAGGTGTTGTAATAGACTTTTGTATGGCACGTGTAGTGCAGGTGAACTGGGTATGTGTATGTATGTATGTGTAATGTGTAATGTATTTGTGTAATGTGTATTACGAATTGTAATGGTGTATTGTGCATTGTGGAACGGTATGAATGGAAAATGTTGAATTGTGTATGTTGCTGAACCGTGTATGCTTGTAATGTGGAACAAAGTGAACACCTCATAGGTGGTAGTAAGACACATTAATGCAATTGGTTTGCCTAATGAGTAGAATTAAGTAAACCATTAACCTTGAGCAACTTTGAGGGTAAAGTTTCTTAAGGGGGGTAGATTGAAATACCCCGTAATTAAAAATAGTGATTAATTAGGCAAATGAATAATTTCGAGGCTTAATTAAGTATAAATAATCATAAGGGAACAAATCCCGAAGAAAACGGATCCTTAAAACGGATTAAAATCACTAACGAACCTTAAAGCGCGTTTTGAGGTAACCGGGAAAATGTGTCTTTAAGCGGGTCAAATAGACTCGTAACAATTTTTGTAAACTAAATAATCATTAATAAATATTAGTGAGGCTTTAGGACCAATAAAATCAATAAAACGAGAGATTTGTAAAAACTGTCAAAAACGGGAAGTTGTGGGGTAGAAGTATAAATAACCAAAACTTATGTGTCCACTTTTAAAATAAAAAGTGAAGTTGTGTGTGTGTGTATGCCAGCCGATGGGCTCCCCCTCTCACTCTCACACACTCTATTAATTCTTTTTATTTACAAACAAACAAAACAATAAAGTAAACCCCCCTCTTTTATTACTTTACTCCCTCACTCACAATTCTCTCTCCTCCTCTCATTCTCTTCTCCACGTACAGGCCCCCATCCTCCTCCTCTCTATTTCTCTTCTTCTCCAATCGGTTGCCATGGGAGCTTGAAGAAACCCACAAAACTACCACTTCTCTCCCCTTGTTACTCTAGCAAACCTCTTCCAAAAATTGTAAAAATTACACCATTGTCTTCCTCTCACCAAGTAGAGCATTCCTATCCTTTCAAAATTCAAAAAGGGCAACTTTCATCTCCATGGGTATGGAGCAATTGAAGCTTCAAGACCACCATTAGAAGGCCCTCCTTCTCCTTATTCTTTTAAGGTAAAAATACTCTTAAAAGCTCCATCTTTTTCTAGCCTCAAGGGCAAAACGAAAATGTGAACTAAACCCTTGCTTGCTCCTCTTGTGCCCAGCCGGTTTTGGCATTCTTGAAAGGGTGGAAAGATCATTCTTGAGCTGCTCCAAGTGTTTCATAAACCCTTGTAAGGTAATGAAACTTCTAAACCCTAGAATGTACATTAAAAGCTTAAATGGGAATTAGTGTTGGTTTTAGTATTGAAGCATGTATATAAATGTTGGTAGTGTTAGAGGAATTGAGATTACAAATCGGTAGAGAGAAGGAAAGAGGAAGAAGCAAGAGGAACAAAGAAAACTAGAAGTGAAACAAGGTAAGGATACTCACCTTTGTGTAGCCTCGTATATGTATGTAACAGATTTTTAGAAGTTAAAATTGGCATTGTAAATGATAGTGTATTAGTAGTGTAATGTGTGAGAGGATATAAATGTTCTAAGCCTTTAAAAGACATTTTAAAACGTATTAAAACAGATTGGGAATGGATTGTGGAGTGCAGGAATTTTTATGTTGTTTTAGTGTGGTATTTGTGTGTGAGAATTGGGTATATATGTATTGGCTATAAACAGGTGGTGTAGATCATTTAAATGAGTGAAACAATGTGGTGAGAATATAAGATTGTAACACCCCAACCACCACCGTACACTTAACATCAAACTGCAGCGGAAATCTCAACTCATCACATTACTTAATTCGATGGTGTTACACGCCGTTAGCCGCCCACGTGGCTAACAAGGCTAATACATGTACATTGTATCGGTCTGATGGACTAGATTCCCGAGCAACTACACAATACAATCCTCATTCCATTTTCAACATTTATTATATACATACATTCCCACTGTACTGAGTATTTACAGACTAATGCCGATAACAATTTCGGTCTTACTACGCTTACAATGCTTACGCCATTTAAATGGCTACCCATGGGGTTCAGCACCTTTGCTGGTATGGTAATCCCGCAGCCCACATGCTACCGGGCCACGCACAACTAATTGTCATCTTAGCATGCAGTTGATTATATTTAAATCATGCATACAAGCCATAAACATACAACACATAATATTTCGCCTCAATGGGCTCAACCTATAACCAACACATCCACACTTAACCAACCATCCAATGATTCCTTAAACCCTAGAGTGGCTCTCCTCTAAAACGGAGCTACTTCCTTAACGAACGACATATACCCATTAATCGGGTTATCCTTAAACGCCTCTTGTCACAAACTGGGATTCATTTCCATGATCCACACACTCCATATCCCACAACATATCTCGTTCCTCACATAACAAAATATAACAAACCTTTCTTGTTTCGACGTACACCTGATAACAACAAAATCATTTTAAACACCTAACGTATACTTATCGAAGCATAGCAAGGGAACTTGCATAGCACAACACCAATACATAACACCATAAATCGGTTCTCACAAGGAACCTTCCACCATAGTTAGTATACATAGTGAGCCTAGGGATTATTACCAATCCCATGTCAAGCTCGTTACCAACCTCGTTACCGTCCGGTTATATAGAACGATTAACTTATACCCAAGGTGTGTCGGATATAGTAATCCCAAGCACACCGAAATAACATTCGTATGCCCCTGTGGCCCGACGTGAGTAACACGCTTTGGATAAGCTAAGGGAAGGTAGAAACCAAATTGGAATACCACCTATACATACACCAAGAGAGCCGAACCGGATATGACATCGACTCCCGTCCATCACACGCGTGGCCGGAACAACCGGACTCCTCACCCCCATTAGTACATATACACTTATAAATAAGTAGTTAGAGATCCATTATGGAGCCCACCACATCCACACACCATACGGTATCATAACCGAGTTAAGCACACAAGGGCGGTTCACACACTTGCATACAACAACAATATCCAACTAACTCACACATAGCCGTGGTTAGCATGTTCCCAAGGTTTCGGCCGTCAACTCCGTATACCGATCACTCATGTGTTCCTAGTTTTGGTTAGCTAAGGTTTAACACATACTTGAGGTTAAATGGTATCGGAGGCCAAATTCGCCACATAAATGAATTACTATAAACTCATTACATGTTTTAATCTTACAAGGTGGCAAACACTCAAGAAAACATATTGGCATACAAGCCGGTGTAATCCGGTAGGACACATGAAATACCCCTAAATTAATTTAAATTAATTTAGGGGATTTCTTTTATTAAACCATAAATAATACTATTAATATTAAATTATGGTATGGAATTATGAATATTAAATTATTATATGGAGTTGTGAAATTCATTTAGGGGTTTTCTCCTATTTAACCCTAATTATTATACATTATGATATAGTTATGAATTTAATAATAAGATTTATAAGTCAATAAATCTTGGGAAAATTTCTAAACACTCCAAATATATTATAAAGATTTTAGGAAGTGTTGGAACATTGTGTTGAAACATAAAAGTCAATATAAAATTCTAGAAACCTTAAAGCTTATTAAGCCTTGCTAGAGTTGACTTTTTGAGAATGGTCAAACTAGGCCATGAAACCTACACCAATAAATAGTTTATGAAAAACCATGAAGATCGATAAAAAGAACGTCAAAAACGGATCATCCTAGCCAAAGTTATGATAGATTGAAGTTTAGAGCCAAAATTTTGAGAAATGCTGACGTGTCCAAGATTGGATGACTCAGCACGCCCAGTCAGCCGATTTAACCCAATCGCTTCAGATTTCCTTCAGTTTTGGCATGTCATAGGTCGATCTTTAGACGCCTATATCTTTTTCTCTACTCCACCATTTGGTATGCCATTTGTTTCATTCGATTCTTCTATCTTTCCTCTTTCCAACCATTACTCACACATCATCTAACTCATTCTACATCGACGGGAATATCGATCTAAAGTTGGCTCCTCGCGTTTGCGTAACCCAGAACTGCAGTTTTTCCAGAAATCGGGTAAACTTCGTCACGCCATAACTTCTTCGTTTCTCGTCCAAATTTCGTGTTCTTTAGCTTGTTTTGAAGATCTCAAATCCCTCTATAACTTTCATGTTTATGGCCAAGGCTGATTCTCACGGGTTTGGGAGATAAATCTGTCTAAAGTTGCCCACTCGATCACGGCGGTAATTCTGCCCAGTTTCATCCCGAACCAACTAGGTAAACTCGGATCTTGTGAGATCTATAACTTTCTCTCTAGTTTATCAAATTCAATGATTCTTCCACTAACATCTAGAGTTACATGTCTACTTTAAAATGACGTAGGTGTCATGGATTGAATCAGTCTCAGTTAGCACGAGTTGACCCACGAAGTAGGCTACTCGAACTGCACATAAAATATTGAGTTTTCCAGAAATCGATTTCGATTTCATAACCGGCGCATCTCCGGTGAGTTTCAGACCAAATTCCACCATCTATGCTCTTCGTTTTTGCATTCCCGTTCATAACCCTCTATCAATTTAACCAATTAAGCAATGAATTGAGGGAATTTTAGCAAATCGAATTCGGAATGAACTTTGAACCCTAACTTCGAACCCAGATTCGAAATTGCTCAATTCGGCATGAAAATTGGGGAAATCGGTACCATTAGAACCGGGATTTAATTTCGAGTTGTTAGGAACAAGAATCATCGAATTTCGTTCTGTGGATTGTGAGAAATCAGCAAATTAGTACTCGATCCCCTTATTGTTTTCGCTGAAGAACTGGCGTGTTCTGGGCCGTCGGATCGCGGTTAATAAACTTGGACGGCCGAGATTAGATCGTGGGTTTTAAGTTGTAATAAGATTAATGTATTTTCCAGAATAAAGTCCTAACTTGCTAGATTTATTTAATGGCCTTCCCGAATGTGTTTTGACTTGAAATTTTAACCATAGATTCCTTGTTTAATGTAGTTTATTTTGATGTAAATTAATAAGGGTTTTGAGTTTTTAAACATAAGTTATGATTTTTGCAAGTTACGGGTATTATGGAATTATTTGGGTGATTTAAAAAGATATTTTTATGGAATAAAAATTTTATAATATGTCTAAAATGTTATAGTTACTATATATTTAATTTGGGGATTTTTGGACAATTGTAAATGGGTCTAAAAATTGTGTTTATGAGTTTTTCATAAGAATAACTTATAATATATGGTTTTTAATGTAATCAAAAATTAAAGTATAGTTGATTAATGAACTTTATAGGTTGGAGAAAATATAATAAGACTAATTAACATTTAATACAGTATGTTTATAAATATTTTGGGTACTAACTTTAAGTGAAGTAAAAATTGTTACATATATTTATATATATATTTATGAGGGAAATAAATAGAAACTTATATTAAATCAAGGAATTTAACTAAACTACATTTTATTTATTATACATAATATGGAAGCTAATATGTTTAACGAAAACTAAGGGAAAATACTTTATTTTATAAACCATATATTGGATGTAGCTATGTGTAAAAGTTAGTATAAATAATTAAGTGCAATAAAACTACACAAGGAATGTCTTGAATAAATCCTAATATATACACATAAAAAAAACTACATAAATAAAAGAAATAAAATGCCTTATAGAAATATAATATGAAGGAATTAATGAGATAAACTAAACCTCTACATAATACTAATAAAAGAATATTATGAGGCGGTATTAAATTAAGATTATTAAACTTAAGGAGTTATCTTTGAATTTCTAAGATTTATATAAACCGTATTAAAATACATGTATAGTATTAGTCAATGACCATAATGTAAATCTATAATTGGGTTAAGTAATTAATAAGTTAGAACTTAGGAAAAATTGTGATTAGATTACATAAAATGTTACACAAATAGATCTTATTCTATAATTAATGATAAATAAATGTAATACTTTTACATCTAAATGTTCTTAATATATAAACAATAATAGAGTAAATAAAAACTTTTACATATGAATGTGAGGTGGATTAGTAAGTTTAGATTTAATCATTTCTTAACATTTAAGGTATTGAAATATAACTTAATGTTTTAAGATAAAATCATTAAAAGGATTATGATATAAAACTACATTAAACTATGATTTGGAAAATAATAATCCTTAAGTTTCTTGGCATTAGATAAGTCATATGAAATACATTTATAACATTAATTACCAATACTTAGGATGTGAGTCTACAATTAAGTGAGGTATCTAGTGGTTAGAATTTATAGAAAGGTTTATAAATAGGAATTTGATACTTGAAACCTTTGAACCTTTTATTAGATAAAACTAAGTTACATAAGAGATTATATTGATCTACTTTACGACGCTAAAAAAAAATATTAATGTGTCATTTGAGTATAAGGTATGGGGATTTTTCAGAACATATTATCTTATTAAGTAATTGACAATTTCACTTGTGAATGAGAGTTTAATTCTTAGATAAATTCTACCTTATGTTAATATATAATGTTCATCCTAAAACGTAATAAAGGAGATTAATTTATTAAGTAATTCCTTTGAAACCTTAGGTTTTGTAAACAATATGAAAAATGTATTTTAAGACGTAAGTTTATTAAAATTTAGTATAAAAGGATTATACATAGTCTATAGCGGGAATGTGTGTAAAAATAAAACATTTGGGAAATTAAATGTAAGCAAGGATAAATAAAAGGTTATCTTAAAGTGCCTTATTATATAGTTAATGATAAAGTAAATAATATACCTTGGAAATACTAAATGTAAGAGTTCGATAAATCTAAGTTAACTATAATATAGTTATTCAAGATGAGAAGCAATTTAACATCTTATGATAAGATTATTAGATGGTTGTAATAAAAGTCATCCTAAACTAAACATATGATAAATGAGTGTAGTAACTCAATTAGGTTATCATACAATGCATCTATAACACCATGTTTCCAATATACAGGATGTAGATCTTAATTAAGTTGAGGGGAAAACTTAATCATAATGGATTATTTGGTAATACTGATAAAATACATAATCATTACATTGTGAAACAATAGTATAATATTCTAAGATAAACCTATCATAGGTCATAACCCGATATTTATTCTAAATTAAGAATAAAAGTATTAAGCTTAAGAATTATTATTGAGATTCTAAGATTAGATGAATAATATAATATGCACTTATGATATAAGGGTCTCAAAACTCTTGAATGTGGGAATTATGGTTAAGTATGAGTAAAGTGGATAAGAGTGGAACAATTAGCTAGTGTCAATAAAAATACATTCCCTGGTCTTACAACCTTGGGTTATACAACATTCTAATATAAGTCAAAGGTTATACATAACATTTAAGCGAGGGCTTAAAGGACAATTGAGACTTAGAAATAAGAGTGAGGAATTTGTTTAAGTTTAACTTAGGCTACAAGTTATTGATGTTAGACTACCTTTGATATTCCTCAGAGTATTGTTGATTATTTGCACAAGTCGACTAGAACTGCTACAACGATTACCAGGTACGATTTCTCGTACTCAGCTTGATGTGTTATGGACTTGATGGAATGTTTTGTACGATTTCTCGTACTCAGATACTTTTGGTGACGAACTTTTTGGAATGTTTTGAGGAACGCTAACTGAGCTTGAATGAATCTCGAAAGGGAACTGTTGTGTGACTAACTGAGCCTTGGATGTGGAACTCACTTGGGTATTGGTTTCTTCTACTTGGTTGCCCGTTAGACATTGGCTACTTAGGGTTTACGCTTCTGCACTCTGTAGGACTGAGTGTTTTGGTATTGCTCTGGGTAGTTGGTGATCTAGCGGGATTTTTGGAAAAGATCAATCTTGGAAATCTTTCTTTCGACGTGCGCGCGTCTTCAATGGTAACAGTAAGGGGCTGTATATCCCCTGTCCCAAAAAGGGACGTGATAGACAGTGAGGGGCTGTATATCCCCTGTCCAGACGGACGTTGTAAACAGCGAGGGGCTGTATATCCCCTGTCCTATCGGACGTAGTCAACAGCGAGCCATCTCTTCCAATTGGTTTCATTCCACTCTTGAGTTATGGGTTCTTGGATATCTTCTTTCATTCCCAGTCCTTGTGACTACTTGGGTCTTTCTAATCCTAATTGGAACTGTATCTAACTTAAACAATGGTTGTTCACTAACACATGGTGTGATTTTGATTGACTAACGTTACCTTTCTGTTATTTATTTTTACTCCTCATCTTGTTACCTTTGACTTGGCGATTTTGATGTGTCTTGTTCTTCTGATTTGTTTTGTGCATTTGACTTCAAGTTATTGTTATTTTAAGAGTTATGTTTTTTTTTAAAACTGTTGTTTTGGAGAGTTGTACCAGTTCCATTCCAGGGAACTGACTCACCCCTCCTGGGGTGGGCTGCTTGGTTTCATCTTGCAGGTACGAATTGTTATACAGGTGGCCACGAAGAGTATGAGTGTATGGGATGGGAATTAGGAATTTGGAGAGCTACTTTTTATCATTACTTTTATACTAAGTTTTCTCGAGTTCAGACCGTAGCGTTTGTAATATCATAAGTTGTAATTGGTGAGGTTTGGTGCCGGGTGTTTGGAACCCGATGATCTGTAATCGCCTTAGTATTTTATTTCCGCTGCATTTATGATAAGTAGGGGCGTTACAGAAAGTGGTATCAGAGCGTAGTTACGCTCTGAGCCCGAGAAAACAAGCCGAGTGAAATAGTTAGAATATAGGTGCCCTTAAAACTGGGGAATTGGGGTAGAATTGGGAAGTGAGGATTCCAGTAAGGCACGACTCCTAACCCTTCTTGGATTAGTGAATGATTTCTTTATACACTTTTTGTATGAATGTCTGTTAGGAATAGTGTGTTGCCATACAGTTTGATCATTAAACTATAGAAAATAATAATAATAATAATAATAAGTCTGGAACATTATCAATTGGGTATAATAAGATCTTGGTTGGAATAAATCATACATTGAACTACTTTCAAAAGCATACGTATGGAAAATACATGGCTAAGAAAGCAATGCTTTAAAAGCTTGTACACATGTTCCCAGAATTTTAAAGAATACTTTTGGTTGGAAGTAGTATACAAGTGGAGCTTTGAATAATTAAGTGATATATACTTCAACTCCTTTAAAGCTTGAAATAAATTTCAAGAACTACTTGGTACAAATTATTACCTAAAGATCATGTTTAAGATAAATCTTAAGTCAAGAAAATTATTAAACTAACAAGAACTAGTAACTCATCAGAAAAGATCAACATCCAAACCTGTAATCCACACTAAAACTCTATGTTAACTTCAGAAAGAAAATACATAAACCTAACACCCTACGGGAAGTGCCTGGTGCGACGAACTCCTAGGCTGAAAGTAGTGGGGGTGCACACTCACTTCTGGAAGTCTAGGGGCTAGACAAGCCTTGTCATCTAACCGTAAATAATCTTCTACGCAAGTGATGGATTGTGTTGAACTTGAGGAGGATTGGTGGTAAGACGTTACCATCATGAAATCTTGAGCTAGGCATATTTCATTGCTAGCCACAATGAACAATTCAAAATTTGTATCTTAAGATTCAGTATTAAAATTCATACATGTAAAGGGTTTATTAAGTTAAATATTTGGTGAAAATACCTATACATGGGGGAAGAGGATTTAAAATTTGGGTACTCCAAGGTACAACATCTGCCCCTTATTAAATATAAAAAAATATATATATATTAAAGGAAGTGACTTAAAGGTTGAGTGAAGGGAAGGGTAGTACTAAACTAAATATCACTGATTCTAAAATACTTGGAGTAATGAGCATCTAGTAAAAAAAAAATGAGAGTTACTTAATTATTGAAAATTCTCATGTTTATTTGGAAGTTTAACATTATACATATGCAAAATTTTAGAAGTCACAGAAGGTGTATTTTTATAAAGGAATATAATACAAATTTTAATGTATGGTTGGCTAATAAAGCTTTGAATATAATTTTGAAAGACTATCTAGACTTATTATATGATCTAAAATATTATTTAAACTACTCAAACATGTTACACCTGATTTATAGCGTGTTAATATATTGATATGTGAGAATAACATAAATGGCATATTTACGTATTTTAGGTTATAAATTCGGTACAAGGTTTCATGAAAGATTTAATTGCATTGAAAAGAAAAAGGAAGTTTTAATATATAGTATGATACTATTTTAAATAAGTTCATGAATTTTTAAGCCATGACAATTAAGAAACTTTTGGTTATAAAACGCTTCTAGAGAAATGTTGTAGTAAGGATGGCATTTAAATAATTACATTACATTATAATGGAATTTTCTTTTATGAATTAATAGTTTCCAAATCACATGATTAAGATTTTGATACCTACTACACCCAATACTTGAATAAAGAAAGAGTGAACTAAAATGTTATTATAGTAATATCTAAGTATAACCTATATGTTCCGTTTTCAAAACTTAACTTACTATATGAATGATGAATTCTAAACTTTGTTCTTGCCAATGATCGTGAGAGAGGCGAAATGAGTTAGGAAAGCATGTTGGGAACACTAAAAGATTTAATTATAATCAAGCTAGAATAACAACGAGTGATATTGTGCATCAAAAATGAACTGCATCCTTGAAGGAGGAATCTCCATAGGATATGTAAAATATAGTGCTCCTTAAAAGTGAGTTTAAATTCCACTTCATTATTACGAGACGGATATGGGTCGTACCACTATTTTACAAGGGGGGGTACGACGTCTTCATAAAATAAACAATACAATATAAAATGAACATAATGGACATATCATTCGTACTGGTCATAGAATGAATAGGTAAGGACCCAAAAATTTTTGTATAAAATCAAGAAAATACAATACATAACAATCAGGGGGTACAAATAAATATCGATCATAGATAAATTCAACTGCCAAAATTTACAACAAAGCTTGATATAAGGTGCTGAATTCTTTGAATGTAGTGTTTGATACGGAAACAAATGTTTGGGAATTGTTATTGGATGAATACCCTTGAGTGGTTGATTGTTTGGTATACATTTTAAAGCTTGTAGTACAACTTGATATTTAGTTTACCCACACACCGAAGCGGTGTGAGTAGTTGGTAGATAAATCTTAAACTTCGGACGAAGTTCTCTTTTAAGGGGGGGTAGAGCATAATCCTTCTTCGCTACCTCATCCAGATTATGCCCTGTTGCGTGATTAGCAGGTAAGAGGTGTATGTGTGTACTTGGTTTTTACATTATGACACCGCATGCGACTTTTTATTTTTATCATGAAATATCTCGGTATATCTTGGTTCAGTTTGAGTTTGAGTAATCTCGAGTGGAATGTGGAATGGGAATGGATGGAAATTAAGGATTGGATTGGTATGGAATTTCGTTGGAATTATTAATGTGGAATGGGAATGGATGGATAAATATTGGATTGGTATGGAATTTCGTTGGAATTATTATTAACTTCGAGGCGAAGTTTCTGTTAAGGGGGATATACTGAAATACCCCTAAATTAATTTAAATTAATTTAGGGGATTTCTTTTATTAAACCATAAAATACTATTAATATTAAATTATGGTATGGAATTATGAATATTAAATTATTATATGGAGTTGTGAAATTCATTTAGGGGTTTTCTCCTATTTAACCCTAATTATTATACATTATGATATAGTATTATGAATTTAATAATAAGATTTATAAGTCAATAAATCTTGGGAAAATTTCTAAACACTCCAAATATATTATAAAGATTTTAGGAAGTGTTGGAACATTGTGTTGAAACATAAAAGTCAATATAAAATTCTAGAAACCTTAAAGCTTATTAAGCCTTGCTAGAGTTGACTTTTTGAGAATGGTCAAACTAGGCCATGAAACCTACACCAATAAATAGTTTATGAAAAACCATGAAGATCGATAAAAAGAACGTCAAAAACGGATCATCCTAGCCAAAGTTATGATAGATTGAAGTTTAGAGCCAAAATTTTGAGAAATGCTGACGTGTCCAAGATTGGATGACTCAGCACGCCCAGTCAGCCGATTTAACCCAATCGCTTCAGATTTCCTTCAGTTTTGGCATGTCATAGGTCGATCTTTAGACGCCTATATCTTTTTCTCTACTCCACCATTTGGTATGCCATTTGTTTCATTCGATTCTTCTATCTTTCCTCTTTCCAACCATTACTCACACATCATCTAACTCATTCTACATCGACGGGAATATCGATCTAAAGTTGGCTCCTCGCGTTTGCGTAACCCAGAACTGCAGTTTTTCCAGAAATCGGGTAAACTTCGTCACGCCATAACTTCTTCGTTTCTCGTCCAAATTTCGTGTTCTTTAGCTTGTTTTGAAGATCTCAAATCCCTCTATAACTTTCATGTTTATGGCCAAGGCTGATTCTCACGGGTTTGGGAGATAAATCTGTCTAAAGTTGCCCACTCGATCACGGCGGTAATTCTGCCCAGTTTCATCCCGAACCAACTAGGTAAACTCGGATCTTGTGAGATCTATAACTTTCTCTCTAGTTTATCAAATTCAATGATTCTTCCACTAACATCTAGAGTTACATGTCTACTTTAAAATGACGTAGGTGTCATGGATTGAATCAGTCTCAGTTAGCACGAGTTGACCCACGAAGTAGGCTACTCGAACTGCACATAAAATATTGAGTTTTCCAGAAATCGATTTCGATTTCATAACCGGCGCATCTCCGGTGAGTTTCAGACCAAATTCCACCATCTATGCTCTTCGTTTTTGCATTCCCGTTCATAACCCTCTATCAATTTAACCAATTAAGCAATGAATTGAGGGAATTTTAGCAAATCGAATTCGGAATGAACTTTGAACCCTAACTTCGAACCCAGATTCGAAATTGCTCAATTCGGCATGAAAATTGGGGAAATCGGTACCATTAGAACCGGGATTTAATTTCGAGTTGTTAGGAACAAGAATCATCGAATTTCGTTCTGTGGATTGTGAGAAATCAGCAAATTAGTACTCGATCCCCTTATTGTTTTCGCTGAAGAACTGGCGTGTTCTGGGCCGTCGGATCGCGGTTAATAAACTTGGACGGCCGAGATTAGATCGTGGGTTTTAAGTTGTAATAAGATTAATGTATTTTCCAGAATAAAGTCCTAACTTGCTAGATTTATTTAATGGCCTTCCCGAATGTTTTGATTGATTGAAATTTTAACCATAGATTCCTTGTTTAATGTAGTTTATTTTGATGTAAATTAATAAGGGTTTTGAGTTTTTAAACATAAGTTATGATTTTTGCAAGTTACGGGTATTATGGAATTATTTGGGTGATTTAAAAAGATATTTTTATGGAATAAAAATTTTATAATATGTCTAAAATGTTATAGTTACTATATATTTAATTTGGGGATTTTTGGACAATTGTAAATGGGTCTAAAAATTGTGTTTATGAGTTTTTCATAAGAATAACTTATAATATATGGTTTTTAATGTAATCAAAAATTAAAGTATAGTTGATTAATGAACTTTATAGGTTGGAGAAAATATAATAAGACTAATTAACATTTAATACAGTATGTTTATAAATATTTTGGGTACTAACTTTAAGTGAAGTAAAAATTGTTACATATATTTATATATATATTTATATGAGGGAAATAAATAGAAACTTATTTAATTCAAGGAATTTAACTAAACTACATTTTATTTATTATACATAATATGGAAGCTAATATGTTTAACGAAAACTAAGGGAAAACTTTATTTTATAAACCATATATTGGATGTAGCTATGTGTAAAAGTTAGTATAAATAATTAAGTGCAATAAAATACACAAGGAATGTCTTGAATAAATCCTAATATATATACACATAAAAAAACAAAAATAAAAGAAATAAAATGCCTTATAGAAAATATATATGAAGGAATTAATGAGATAAACTAAACCTCTACATAATACTAATAAAAGAATATTATTGAGGCGGTATTAAATTAAGATTATTAAACTTAAGGAGTTATCTTTGAATTTCTAAGATTTATATAAACCGTATTAAAATACATGTATAGTATTAGTCAATGACCATAATGTAAATCTATAATTGGGTTAAGTAATTAATAAGTTAGAACTTAGGAAAAATTGTGATTAGATTACATAAAATGTTACACAAATAGATCTTATTCTATAATTAATGATAAATAAATGTAATACTTTTACATCTAAATGTTCTTAATATATAAACAATAATAGAGTAAATAAAATACTTTTACATATGAATGTGAGGTGGATTAGTAAGTTTAGATTTAATCATTTCTTAACATTTAAGGTATTGAAATATAACTTAATGTTTTAAGATAAAATCATTAAAAGGATTATGATATAAAACTACATTAAACTATGATTTGGAAAATAATAATCCTTAAGTTTCTTGGCATTAGATAAGTCATGAAATACATTTATAACATTAATTACCAATACTTAGGATGTGAGTCTACAATTAAGTGAGGTATCTAGTGGTTAGAATTTATAGAAGGTTTATAAATAAGAATTTGATACTTGAAACCTTGAACCTTTTATTAGATAGAACTAAGTTACATAAGAGATTATATTGATCTACTTTACGACGCTAAAAAAAAAATATTAATGTGTCATTTGAGTATAAGGTATGGGGATTTTTCAGAACATTATTATTAAGTAAGTATGACAATTTCACTTGTGAATGAGAGTTTAATTCTTAGATAAATTCTACCTTATGTTAATATATAATGTTCATCCTAAAACGTAATAAAGGAGATTAATTTATTAAGTAATTCCTTTGAAACCTTAGGTTTTGTAACAATATGAAAAATGTATTTTAAGACGTAAGTTTATTAAAATTTAGTATAAAAGGATTATACATAGTCTATAGCGGGAATGTGTGTAAAATAAAAACATTTGGGAAATTAAATGTAAGCAAGGATAAATAAAAGGTTATCTTAAAGTGCCTTATTATATAGTTAATGATAAAGTAAATAATATACCTTGGAAATGCTAAATGTAAGAGTTCGATAAATCTAAGTTAACTATAATATAGTTATTCAAGATGAGAAGCAATTTAACATCTTATGATAAGATTATTAGATGGTTATAATAAAAGTCATCCTAAACTAAACATATGATAAATGAGTGTAGTAACTCAATTAGGTTATCATACAATGCATCTATAACACCATGTTTCCAATATACAGGATGTAGATCTTAATTAAGTTGAGGGGAAAACTTAATCATAATGGATATTTGGTAATACTGATAAAATACATAATCATTACATTGTGAAACAATAGTATAATATTCTAAGATAAACCTATCATAGGTCATAACCCGATATTTATTCTAAATTAAGAATAAAAGTATTAAGCAGAATTATATGAGATTCTAAGATTAGATGAATAATATAATATGCACTTATGATATAAGGGTCTCAAAATCTTGAATGTGGGAATTATGGTTAAGTATGAGTAAAGTGGATAAGAGTGGAACAATTAGCTAGTGTCAATAAAAATACATTCCCTGGTCTTACAACCTTGGGTTATACAACATTCTAATATAAGTCAAAGGTTAACATAACATTTAAGCGAGGGCTTAAAGGACATTGAGACTTAGAAATAAGAGTGAGGAATTTGTTTAAGTTTAACTTAGGACAAGTTATGATGTTAGACTACCTTTGATATTCCTCAGAGTATTGTTGATTATTTGCACAAGTCGACTAGAAACTGCTACAACGATTACCAGGTACGATTTCTCGTACTCAGCTTGATGTGTTATGGACTTGATGGAATGTTTTGTACGATTTCTCGTACTCAGATACTTTTGGTGACGAACTTTTTGGAATGTTTTGAGGAACGCTAACTGAGCTTGAATGATCTCGAAAGGGAACTGTTGTGTGACTAACTGAGCCTTGGATGTGGAACTCACTTGGGTATTGGTTTCTTCTACTTGGTTGCCCGTTAGACATTGGCTACTTAGGGTTTACGCTTCTGCACTCTGTAGGACTGAGTGTTTTGGTATTGCTCTGGGTAGTTGGTGATCTAGCGGGATTTTGGAAAAGATCAATCTTGGAAATCTTTCTTTCGACGTGCGCGTCTTCAATGGTAACAGTAAGGGGCTGTTATCCCCTGTCCCAAAAAGGGACGTGATAGACAGTGAGGGGCTGTATATCCCTGTCCAGACGGACGTTGTAAACGCGAGGGGCTGTATATCCCCTGTCCTATCGGACGTAGTCAACAGCGAGCCATCTCTTCCAATTGGTTTCATTCCACTCTTGAGTTAGGGTTCTTGGATATCTTCTTTCCTTCCCAGTCCTTGTGACTACTTGGGTCTTTCTAATCCTAATTGGAACTGTGTCTAACTTAAACAATGGTTGTTCACTAACACATGGTGTGATTTTGATGACTAACGTTACCTTTCTGTTATTTATTTTTTACTCCTCATTTGTTACCTTTGACTTGGCGATTTTGATGTGTCTTGTTTTCTGATTGTTGTGTGCATTTGACTTCAAGTTATGTTATTTTAAGAGTTATGTTTTTTTTCTTTTAATACGTTGTTTTGGAGAGTTGTACAGTTCCATTCCAGGGAACTGACTCACCCCTCCTGGGGTGGGCTGCTTGGTTTCATCTGCAGGTACGGATGTATACAGGTGGCCACGAAGAGTATGAGTGATTGGGATGGGAATTAGGAATTGTGGAGAGTTTTTATATCTTGCACTAGTTTTTTTCTCGAGTTCAGGACGTAGCATTTGTAATATCATAAGTTGTAATTGGTGAGGTTTGGTGCCGGGTGTTTGGAACCCGATGATCTGTAATAGCCTTAGTATTTATTTCCGCTGCATTTATGATAAGTAGGGGCGTTACAACACAGGTTGCAAGAAAACCATACCTGTCACCGGAGTCCACTTTACCACGTCCACTTATGTTCCTCGAGCGATTCTCGAACAACTGTTAACATCACATGTGTTTTATTAAATCGGGGTTTGCTTGATTATTTAATGTCTAATGCTTAACTTTCCCCGTTAACTTAGTTACATAACTTTACATTTAACTTGTTTTACTTTCACATTTGATACAACTTTTCACCCACTTAATTGCCATTAAAACTCACCTAACATGTCCTTAACAACCTTATAAACATCATTACCTATCAACCCCCATCATTACATATCATTCATAACCTTAAACCATATTTTTGGTCCGACCGGACTTACCCAAGTCCGGTCGATTCCAGAACACTTTCCGTCAAAATTTTTCTACTCCGACCGGACTTGTAAGTCCGGTCCTATGTCCGGTCCATTCCAGAAACTAATTCCCACAGGGTAAACTGGGCCCGACCGAACTTGCAAGTCCGGTCGCAAGTCGGTCTGCCCCAGATCTTTGTTTTCCTTTTTACATTCAACTCCAAACTTCACCCATATATCCTAGTATACCCTAACCTCATTTGGGCACTTCAAACACACCTTAAGATATCCTTAAACACTCACAAAACTCTTTTCTAATTCCTTAAACCTTTACTTATATCTTCACAAAATTTCTAACACTTACAATGTTTTCTCCTAGTTTTCAAGTGGGTGTTTCATCCTTAATAACCTCTATACCAAAGTGTTCTTCACCATCATAACATCATCTCCCAAGCATCCTCTCTTACTAACCAAATCTTCTCTTTCACAACTCCTTAAAGTTCCTTTCTCAAAACCTTATCTATACATTATTCCACCTTGCACATCGCATAAACCTAAACCTTAAACAACTTCTCCAAGACTTAATACATTCTCAAAAGCACATATTGAATTCCTAGAACTTCCAAGACAATGCCTAAATCCTTATAGCACCTTAGCACACCTTAATGCATGTGTTCTTCCTTAGTGAAGCATGTATCCATTCTTAACAATTCCTAGTTCACCCGAGTTCATTTAAGCACCTAGAATCCCTTATACATTTTACAAATTTCGCCATGGGTTCTCTTAGCACATCATCATTCCAAAACTCATAGTTTTCACCATTAAACACTCAAGAACACCCAATTCCATCAAGAACACTATCACTCACAAAACTTCACCAAATTTACACTACATCACAATATAGTGCTTAATTAAACTTGCTTGGCACTTAGGCCCTTAAATAACATGGCTCTTAGGCCCTTAAATTGCATAATCCTTAAACACTGAATTTCCACAATACATAAGCCTTTGACCTGCAATTACACACACCAAGACATATGTTCCTTTACTAGTCTCCTTGAGAACACCTTACTAAGTCATTCACCATTTGCTCTTTAGGTAGTTTTAACAAGCATTATAAGCTCATTTCTCCTAAGGCATTAAATCATATTGAGATAGCATATTTACCTCTTTTTCCTCCCAAATTTCTTTCTTGTTTCCTTACAAAACCGGTAAGGCATTTGGTTCCTTGCCAACTACTAAACATTATACAAACAACATAATGAGTACTCAAGCTTTAAGCTCCCTCATTGTAAACCCTAGGTTTACATTATTCAAAACATTAATGTAGCTGTTACCTTAATCTTTGAAGGGTGTTTGAATATCTATGAAGAGAGGACTCCACCTAGTCCTTGAAAGATTCAAATGGAGCTAGAACAAAGCAACACAAGGAGCTCCATCAATGAATATTTTTGGTCAATGACAAAACATGGAGGAAACTTGATTTTTCTTTGAGATTCCTTACCTAGAAGCAAAGGAGATCAATAATATGTGGAAAGACAAGCTCAAGCTCCATCAATGGTGGAACTCCATGGCACCGAAATGGTGATCTTGAAATTTTGAGAAGATAGGAATGAAGAGCTTGATGAGAGGAAGAGAATGGTGGTGTTTGTTTTTGATTTGGTTAAGTGAGCTATGTTTTACAAGGGTTCCAAGGTGGACTTCCATGGTGGTGGTGCTGTATGAACGTGAGAACAGAGAGAAGAGAGGTAGAAGAGAGCTTGGATACGTGGGGAAATGAAGAAGGAAATGAAAGAATGAGATAAGTTTTGCTTTTTGGAAGATATTTGTACTTAAAAAGCAAATAGTACTTAAGTTAGTCATTCTTTATTTCCTTAGCATGTTAACAAGGGTGGTGAGTCACCACACCTTAAAACCGGCCCCAAATAGTACCTAGGGGTATTTTAGACTTTATTAACCAATTGTCTCACTTATAGTAACATATGTTACAAACTAGCTTATAAAAATCACTATTCACAAAAACAAGGCACATAGAAGTGAAATTTTTGATTTCCCATGGATATAGACTTCCAAATGTGATACTATATAGTACACATGTTAATTAAAGAGTAATGATGGACATTTAGCAATTCAAAACTCATTTACAAGACAATTTTTCAAAAACGTGCTTTAAGACTCCTTAAAGCACATTTTGTGTTTTAACTTGTTTTCAAGCTTGGTTTTCTTTAGTAATTGATTTAATATGTTCATTAACATATAAATAAGGCATAGGTATGACCATTAGGTCTTATACACATTTATCCCAAGCTTAGAGCACATTTTAGCCCATATTGACCTTAAGGTATTATTTGTGTCTTGTTTGGTTTCATTGTCTACCAAAGTTTCCTAAGGACTTAATTAGCCTTATAAAGTCATAATTAAACATTATCAAGTCTTGGTAGGCTCTTTGGGTCCTAGCCAAGTTCACTCCAAGCTTAGAGCATGTTTTTGCTCAAACCGTGTCTTAGTGTTTTATTGTGTTTTACCATGGTTTAAATGGTTCATTTATGTTTATAAGGCACTTTTTAGCCTTTCAATACCATAGTTTAACATTTACACAACATGCCAAGGTTTGGGGTATTTCAATCTACCCCCCTTAAAAGAACTTCGTCCTCGAAGTTCACATTTCCTCGCATCATTGGATTAGAATACGGGAATTACTTATAGCCATAAAACTTCCATTACCAACCATCCTTTACATCCATCCTCGGACTTAATGGTCCGGGCAACATATCCACATTACACAAAATATCATACTCACATGGTAACCTCGGACTTAATGGTCCGGGTACCTTCACCACACTTGCACTAACATAATATCCCTCAGACTCTTAGGTCTGGGTGACATAACCACATTTGGACTCGTAGGCCCGGTAACACAACACATTTAGACTCATAGGTCTTGATAGCATACACTTTAGGAGATCAAAGTCAAATAACCTTTATCACACATACCAAACAACATGTCATAGCATGTATATCCAACAGAAATACCTTTTCCATCTCTCCATGGGTTCGAATCCCACGTTGAGTACATATACACTGTGATCCCGCAGAACCCGGTCGCGATGGACACCTTCTGGTCCCCGTTCCTTTGGGAGGTCAAACATTCACTTAATTTTTAACATATATACTTCTCATGTCACCGGTCCGAAGACAAAGGCTCATATGTCCTCAGCTCGTGAGCAAGTACTACAAAATATTCTTTACTAGGTTAAGTATATAAGAGAATCCTTTATTCAAAATATTACTCGTCTGTTTTGGAAATACTCATTGAAAATCCTTTTTGAAAACACAACACAACTCCAAGTCCAGTTTATGCTCTTTGCATCTTTCTTAACGTGGTTGTTTGTGACCACTTACAGGGAGCTTCAAGAGTCATCCAACCCTGATGTGATCAGCATCAGTGTTGAACTATCTTTCCACCCCAATTTGTGTTCGGCTTCCCTTGATCTCATGATAATCAAGTTTCACCTCCCACTTCTTTTTCAACCAACAACTAATTCAAGCATATCCCATTTTCTATCTTTGAATCCTTCTAGTCATAATCATAACATCTCCAAGGGATAGAACTCCGTCTATCATCATCATCCAAATCCAACTTAATTCAAGTTACCTAGGGAATTTAATTCTCACTAGGTTCTATGCCGGTCTTATAACCCTTCATAAATCACAACATTGTATATATATACATATATCTTTTATCAAAATACAATACATGGTTTACATTTATGCACCATCGGGGTTTTAGTTCCCCGGGAGTTTCTTTACTCCCTTCCACTATACTCTCACACACCACTGTTAACAAAATAAACACACTTCCTACAATGGTATTCGCATCTTCTGTGCGCAATTACCACAATTTAACCATAAATGAGTGCGTATGTTTGTATAACACACGCGCCAACCATCATAACAAATTATTTGTGCTATGCACAACACAAATCACGTATACTTATACGGTAATACACACCAAGCGGCTTTACGCTCTACCCCCCCTTAAAAGGGATTACGCCCACGTAATCAATCACTGAACATTAGCTTAAAATGTTCTGCCGGCGTGAAGTGTTTTAACTTCCACGCGGTCTGGTACACAATGCGCTTTGGTTAGAGGATTTTAACCATATTGGTGGTTTAATTCCTAAACCAAGAATTCTTATTAGAGTTTATCTAACTCAAAACCGGTTTCGGTCCTGGCCTGTGAGGCTTCTAGGTATTGATGACTAGCCATCCATTCATATTCACACTGTATATTTGGCATTTGCTGCATGGCTCGCTGGCCTCTGCTGCGCCATTCCGGTAATTATAGGGCTAGTTTGCCCCATTCGTTACTGTTACTGTATTGTACATCTCCAATGTATTACCATTATCTTGGGAAGAATGGTTTCTCAACCGACGCATGGTATCTCTTACCCTGAGCGAATTCGGTGAGTTTCACGATTTTCCATCCACTTCTCCAGTAGCTTACAGCGTAAACTACTATGTAATTCACAATGGTTGACTTGCTTCTACCGACTTACTGTCGGTTGAGATTGAGCTACTACCTAATGTGTAGTGCTCTCTCAGTTATTTCTCATACCTGGGGTATATCTCATACCGATATTTGGCAGTTAGTGCTACCGTAGTCACTTACTGTTAATCATGTCTCCACCTTTGGTTTTGTACATGTATTCTTTCATTGCTGCGGCCTTGCATTACCTATGCATCGGCCATTATAACATTATTCCTCCACAATTACCATGCTTCTGATTCCTAGCTATCCCACTTGATCATTACTGCGCAAGTGCAATACCAAAACACTCAGTCATACAGAGTGCAGAGGCGTAAACTCTTGACAGTAATCTCTCATGCGATTGCGATAGGAATTTACACTGTGTTTTACTGAAATTCTTATCACATAATACTTGTCACCGGCTTACTGCTCGGCTCGTTTGCTATCGCTTACTGTTGTGCCTCCACTGGGTTTAACTCATAACTCTGCTCACTCTCCATTTTATCATCTAACAATACTCACACAACGGTCGCTTATTGCGCACCGTATCCTTACTCATTATACAACATCAACTTACACTGCATCCGCTATTATATTAGCTTCCGCTATTACGCTGGGTTTATCTGGCCACTTATTTGGCTGATTTTTGAATATACTATATTTTTATATTTTTTTTTTGAGTCTTTATGTTTTCTTGAGCGTTGTTCGCTACACATTAAGCTTCACACACCTATGGTGATTGCTATCAGACTTATTACTCTTCCTGTGTACACAACTGGTACGAGCACTTCCTTTCGTGTTATTTTATTCAAATCACCCTGGGGTAATAACAACGTGGTCCATCCTCCACATATTTCTTGAACTTGATTCACATAACTACCGCTTCTGCGGTCTCACAACATCGAGGGGGATCCCTACTCTTAATGCGGTGGTCCGCTTACCACTTTATCCACTTATACAACATAAACTTCTACAATCAATCGAATTTATATAACGTATCTTGCTTATGGCTTATAAGCCTTATTTGCCTTGAGCTGGGCTCATTGTAGGCTGTCCACACATATGTACTTCTCTGTACAACGTTACATGTTTAGGGGTTGTAGTGGGCTCCATGACAAGGTCGTTGCCTTCCGTTTCCTTTCATGGGATGCCCCTTAGGTTTGTCAGACCGTCTCCTGACAACTTATGTCTAAACTGGGTATTAGTTTCAACCCTTGTGCTTCTATCATGCATTTCGTGCCACAATTACTGATGCGAACACCCTTTATGGATTGCTCCTGGGTGTTACTAAGTTATGCCTTTACATCAAGTTCACACTTATTGGTACACTCAGTTAGCCACGCCTTTTTGCGTTCTTAACTGGTTAATATCTTCTTCTGTGAAGGTCAACATTTCCTAATAATGTAGGTACTCATTCTGGGAATTTCATCCCGTCCATTGCACATTAATATGCCCACATTAGGCATCTGCCTTGCCCTGTTTTCCAGCTATCATGTTTATCCCTGAGGATCCTTAAGACATATGCTATGTCTTTACTAACAGTTTGTGCACTTCGCATTTCCTACTCTTAAACATTCCCTTAAAAGGAATTCACTAACCGTAGTATAATCTCGTTAACTTATCTGAGTTCCTTAGCTTCAACCATTCATGGCAATCCTTAGTTCTTGATTGACTTATACTGCTTACCGTAGTACGGAGTCGACTACTTCCCGTGTTCTGGACTCTACTCGTATACATATATGGGGTATCATATTGATACATTGCTACTTACCCAACTAACCTATAAGTAGGTCTGTCAGGCCCACATGCTCCTATCGGAGTGCGGTGTCTCCCACAAACAGTTAGAAACATCGTAGGTCCCGTTTGTCCGTCACCGCCTAGGTGAAGTATTCTGTTGTCAACTCCCTTATATCGTCCCGTGACAATATTCATTCCTTGCTTCCCGAACTTAATCGAGGGAAGGTTTATCCACTGTTGTATCCTTGTCAATTGCCCCTGGTTTCACTGGCTTGGTTTAAAAGAAGGTTGGAAAGAAGTGTTGGTTTGAAAGAAAATCTGGTTTTGAAAGAAAGAGTTTAGGTAAATCTGGGTTTGAAAGAAAATTTTTCATGGTTTCACAACATCTTCTTACCTTAGCCAAGTCTAGCTTCTTGCTGACTGGTGTACTTCCAATTACAGAGGTTAGACTAACAGGCCCTTCCACTGTTATGATGATCACATTTAACTTCATGGTACTTTTCCAAGTACTTTGTAGTGGTTATAAATTTCCGAACAGCCCTGTTATAGCAGCACTTGCTATGGCAAGTGCGCCATGCTAACTGGCTATCGGTTTGACACCTACCGATTGTGGTATTGTTTTGACCCATATTGTCATCAGTGGCCTTGTTGGCCCCCACTGATCTTATTGCCTTGATAAATGCTCCTCTAGGTGACTTCTCACTGTTTCCACATGATAATCATTAACTAGGGTGTTTCCCATTCTGGGAGGCCCCTTTTTCTTAGTATTGTATTCTCTTTGTAGCCCGTTCCACGTATTTGGGCACTACGTTGTAGTTCCCTTGTCGGTTGATATACCGTTGGTGTATTATTTATCAACTGTGGTCCCGTAGACACTCGTCTCGGGTTTTATTAATCCATTTCTTGCCTGTTGCACGGTTGGTGCGTTGCAAGCTGGTTATTCTCGACTGCTCTGCATGTCGACCCAGGTTGCTAGAAATTCTATTTATACACAATCTTCATTCTTCGTGTTAAATGCGGTTAACATTGTTCAGATGGGGACCGTCTCCGGGATTCCCAGTTTTCGGGATCTACCGTATGACAGGTTCTCCGTACCCTAAAGGTATTTAATAACAGCCAGATCGGGTATTCCCGAGTATGAGAGTGGACTTCCATCTCTCTGGCGTTGTTTCCCAAGTTATATAACAGGGATTGTGGAGGGTGGGATGGATATAGTAGGTTTCCAGTGCACACTGGTAATACCTATCTAGCGTATCTCTCACGCTATCACTCAACCCTTAACCCAAAGTACTAAAATCCTAACTCGGTACTTCCTAAGCTCGGTAATTCAGTCATCAGAGCGATACTTCGCTCTGATACCACTTTTTTTAACACCCCAACCACCACCGTACACTTAACATCAAACTGCAGCGGAAATCTCAACTCATCACATTACTTAATTCGATGGTGTTACACGCCGTTAGCCGCCCACGTGGCTAACAAGGCTAATACATGTACATTGTATCGGTCTGATGGACTAGATTCCCGAGCAACTACACAATACAATCCTCATTCCATTTTCAACATTTAATATACATACATTCCCACTGTACCGTGTATTTACAGACTAATGCCGGTAACAATTTCGGTCTTACTACGCTTACAATGCTTACGCCATTTAAATGGCTACCCATGTATAAACATCTACCCCGTCCTACTCTCGAACGGCTTCCAGCTCCTTGTACCTGAAATAGAAAAGGAGAGAAAGGGTGGCCCCCAAGGGGCTCAGCACCTTTGCTGGTATGGTAATCCGCAGCCCACATGCTACCGGGCCACGCACAACTAATTGTCATCTTAGCATGCAGTTGATTATATTTAAATCATGCATACAAGCCATAAACATACAACACATAATATTTCGCCTCAATGGGCTCAACCTATAACCAACACATCCACACTTAACCAACCATCCAATGATTCCTTAAACCCTAGAGTGGCTCTCCTCTAAAACGGAGCTACTTCCTTAACGAACGACATATACCCATTAATAGGGTTATCCTTAAACGCCTCTTGTCACAAACTGGGATTCATTTCCATGATCCACACACTCCATATCCCACAACATATCTCGTTCCTCACATAACAAAATATAACAAACCTTTCTTGTTTCGACGTACACCTGATAACAACAAAATCATTTTAAACACCTAACGTATACTTATCGTAGCATAGCAAGGGAACTTGTATAGCACAACACCAATACATAACACCATAAATCGGTTCTCACAAGGAACCTTCCACCATAGTTAGTATACATAGTGAGCCTAGGGATTATTACCAATCCCATGTCAAGCTCGTTACCAACCTCGTTACCGTCCGGTTATATAGAACGATTAACTTATACCCAAGGTGTGTCGGATATAGTAATCCCAAGCACACCGAAATAACATTCGTATGCCCCTGTGGCCCGACGTGAGTCAGTAACTAGCTTTGAATAAGCTAAGGGAAGGTAGAAACCAAATTGGAATACCACCTATACATACACCAAGAGAGCCGAACCGGATATGACATCGACTCCCGTCCATCACACGCGTGGCCGGAACAACCGGACTCCTCACCCCCCATTAGTACATATACACTTATAAATAAGTAGTTAGAGATCCATTATGGAGCCCACCACATCCACACACCATACGGTATCATAACCGAGTTAAGCACACAAGGGAGGTTCACACACTTGCATACAACAACAATATCCAACTAACTCACACATAGCCGTGGTTAGCACGTTCCCAAGGTTTGGGCCGTCAACTCCGTATACCGATCACTCATGTGTTCCTAGTTGGGTTAGCTAAGGTTTAACACATACTTGAGGTTAAATGGTATCGGAGGCCAAATTCGCCACATAAATGAATTACTATAAACTCATTACATGTTTTAATCTTACAAGGTGGCAAACACTCAAGAAAACATATTGGCATACAAGCCGGTGTAATCCGGTAGGACACAGGTTGCAAGAAAACCATACCTGTCACCGGAGTCCACTTTACCACGTCCACTATGTTCCTCGAGCGATTCTCGAACAACTGTTAACATCACATGTGTTTTTATTAACATCGGGGTTTGCTTGATTATTTAATGTCTAATGCTTAACTTTCCCCGTTAACTTAGTTACATAACTTTACATTTTAACTTGTTTTACTTTCACATTTTGATACAACTTTCACCCACTTAATTGCCATTTAAAACTCACCTAACATGTCCTTAACAACCTTAATAACATCATTACCTATCACCCCCATCATTACATATCATTTCATAACCTTAAACCATATTTTTGGTCCGACCGGACTTACCCAAGTCCGGTCGATTCCAGAACACATTTCCGTCAAAAATTTTCTACTCCGACCGGACTTGTAAGTCCGGTCCTATGTCCGGTCCATTCCAGAAACTAATTCCCACAGGGTAAACTGGGCCCGACCGAACTTGCAAGTCCGGTCGCAAGTCCGGTCTGCCCCAGATCTTTGTTTTCCTTTTTACATTCAACTCCAAACTACACCCCATATATCCTAGTATACCCTAACCTCATTTGGGCACTTCAAACACACCTTAAGATATCCTTAAACACTCACAAAACTCTTTTTCTAATTCCTTAAAGCTTTACTTATATCTTCACAAAATTTCTAACACTTACAATGTTTTCTCCTAGTTTTTCAAGTGGTGTTTCATCCTTAATAACCTCTATACCAAAGTGTTTCTTCACCATCATAACATCATCTCCCAAGCATCCTCTCTTACTAACCAAATCTTCTCTTTCACAACTCCTTAAAGTTCCTTTCTCAAAACCTTATCTATACATTATTCCCACCTTGCACATTGCATAACCTAAACCTTAAACAACTTCTCCAAGACTTTAATACATTCTCAAAAGCACATATTGAATTCCTAGAACTTCCAAGACAATGCCTAAATCCTTATAGCACCTTAGCACACCTTAATGCATGTGTTCTTCCTTAGTGAAGCATGTATCCATTCTTAACAATTCCTAGTTCACCCAAGTTCATTTAAGCACCTAGAATCCCTTATACATTTTACAAATTTCGCCATGGGTTCTCTTAGCACATCATCATTCCAAAACTCATAGTTTTCACCATTAACACTCAAGAACACCCAATTCCATCAAGAACACTATCACTCACAAAACTTCACCAAATTTACACTACATCACAATATAGTGCATAATTAAACTTGCTTGGCACTTAGGCCCTTAAATAACATGGCTCTTAGGCCCTAAAATTGCATAATCCTTAAACACTGAATTTCCACAATACATAAGCCTTTGACCTGCAATTACACACACCAAGACATATGTTCCTTTACTAGTGTCCTTGAGAACACCTTACTAAGTCATTCACCATTTGCTCTTTAGGTAGTTTTAACAAGCATTATAAGCTCATTTCTCCTAAGGCATTAAATCACATTGAGATAGCATATTTACCTCTTTTTCCTCCCAAATTTCTTTCTTGTTTCCTTACAAAACCGGTAAGGCATTTGGTTCCTTGCCAACTACTAAACATTATACAAACAACATAATGAGTATTCAAGCTTTAAGCTCCATCTCATTGTAAACCCTAGGTTTACATTATTTCAAAACATTAATGTAGCTGTTTTACCTTAATCTTTGAAGGGTGTTTGAATATCTATGAAGAGAGGACTCCATCTAGTCCTTGAAAGATTCAAATGGAGCTAGAACAAAGCAACACAAGGAGCTCCATCAATGAATATTTTCGGTCAATGACAAAACATGGAGGAAACTTGATTTTTCTTTGAGATTCCTTACCTAGAAGCAAAGGAGATCAATAATATGTGGAAAGACAAGCTCAAGCTCCATCAATGGTGGAACTCCATGGCACCGAAATGGTGATCTTGAAATTTTGAGAAGATAGGAATGAAGAGCTTGATGAGAGGAAGAGAATGGTGGTGTTTGTTTTTGATTTGGTTAAGTGAGCTATGTTTTACAAGGGTTCCAAGGTGGACTTCCATGGTGGTGGTGCTGTATGAACGTGAGAACAGAGAGAAGAGAGGTAGAAGAGAGCTTGGATACGTGGGGAAATGAAGGAAATGAAAGAATGAGATAAGTTTTGCTTTTTGGAAGATATTTGTACTTAAAAAGCAAATAGTACTTAAGTTAGTCATTCTTTATTTCCTTAGCATGTTAACAAGGGTGGTGAGTCACCACACCTTAAAACCGGCCCCCAATAGTACCTAGGGGTATTTTAGACTTTATTAACCAATTGTCTCACTTATAGTAACATATGTTACAAACTAGCTTATAAAAATCACTATTCACAAAAACAAGGCACATAGAAGTGAAATTTTGATTTCCCATGGATATAGACTTCCAAATGTGATACTATATAGTACACATGTTAATTAAAGAGTAATGATGGACATTTAGCCATTCAAACTCATTTACAAGACAATTTTTCAAAAACGTGCTTTAAGACTCCTTAAAGCACATTTTGTGTTTTAACTTGTTTTCAAGCTTGGTTTTCTTTAGTAATTGATTTAATATGTTCATTAACATATAAATAAGGCATAGGTATGACCATTAGGTCTTATACACATTTATCCCAAGCTTAGAGCACATTTTAGCCCATATTGACCTTAAGGTATTATTTGTGTCTTGTTTGGTTTCATTGTCTACCAAAGTTTCCTAAGGACTTAATTAGCCTTATAAATTCATAATTAAACATTATCAAGTCTTGGTAGGCTCTTTGGGTCCTAGCCAAGTTCACTCCAAGCTTAGAGCATGTTTTTGCTCAAACCGTGTCTTAGTGTTTTATTGTGTTTTACCATGGTTTAAATGGTTCATTTATGTTTCTAAGGCACTTTTTAGCCTTTCAATACCATAGTTTAACATTTACACAACATGCCAAGGTTTGGGGTATTTCAAAGATTTTAGGGGAGGTTATGTCAAAATTTATCTAGAATTAGAACACTTAATGAATTAGAAACTAGGTGACTAATATGTGTAACACCCCAACCACCACCATACACTTAACATCAATCTGCAGCGGAAATCTCAACTCATCACATTACTTAATTCAATGGTGTTACACGCCGTTAACCACCCACGTGGCTAACAAGGCTAATACATATACATTTGTATCGGTCTGATGGACTAGATTCCCGAGCAACTACACAATACAATCCTCATTCCATTTTCAACATTTATTATATACATACATTCCCACTGTACCGAGTATTTACAAACTAATGCCGATAACAATTTCGGTCTTACTACGCTTACAATGCTTACGCCATTTAAATGGCTACCCATGTATAAACATCTACCCCGTCCTACTCTCGAACGGCTTCCAGCTCCTTGTACCTGAAATAGAAAAGGAGAGAAAGGGTGGCCCCCAAGGGGCTCAGCACCTTTGCTGGTATGGTAATCCCGCAGCCCACATGCTACCGGGCCACGCACAACTAATTGTCGTCTTAGCATGCAGTTGATTATATTTAAATCATGCGTACAAGCCATAAACATACAACACATAACATTTCGCCTCAATGGACTCAACCTATGACCAACACATCCACACTTAACCAACCATCCAATGATTCCTTTATCCTTAGAGTGGCTCTCCTCTAAAACGGAGCTACTTCCTTAACGAACGACATGTACCCATTACTCGGGTTATCCTTAAACGCCTCTTGTCACAAACTGGGATTCATTTCCATGATCCACACACTCCTTATCCTACAACATAACTCATTCCTCTCATAACAAAACATAACAAAACCTTTCTTGTTTCGACGTACACATGTTGACATCGCATTCATTTAAAACATCCAATAATATATATATATACCATAGCATAGCAAGGGAATTTGCATAGCACCATAACATTACATAACACCATAAAATCGGTTCTCACAAGGAACCTTCCACCATAGTTAGTATACACAGTGAGCCTAGAGATTATTACCAATCCCATGTTAAGCTCGTTACCAACCTCGTTACCGTCCGTGTTATATAGAACGGTTAACTTATACCCAAGGTGTGTCGGATATAGTAATCCCAAGCACACCGAAATAACATTCGTATGCCCCTGTGGCCCGACGTGAGTCAGTAACTAGCTTTGGATAAGCTAAGGGAAGGTAGAAACCAAATTGGAATACCACCTATACATACACCAAGAGAGCCGAACCGGATATGATATCGACTCCCGTCCATCACACGCGTGGCCGGAACAACCGGACTCCTCACCCCCCATTAGTACATATACACTTATCAATAAGTAGTTAGAGATCCATTATGGAGCCTACCACATCCACACACCATACGGTATCACAACCGAGTTAAGCACACAAGGGAGGTTCACACACTTGCATACAACAACAATATCCAACTAACTCACACATAGCCGTGGTTAGCACGTTCCCAAGGTTTGGGCCGTCAACTCCATATACCGATCACTCATGTGTTCCTAGTTTTGGTTAGCTAAGGTTTAACACATACTTGAGGTTAAATGGTATCGGAGGCCAAATTCACCACATAAATGAATTACTATAAACTCATTACATGTTTTAATCTTACAAGGTGGCAAACACTCAAGAAAACATATTGGCATACAAGCCGGTGTAATCCGGTAGGACACAGGTCGCAAGAAAACCATACCTGTCACCGGAGTCCACTTTACCACGTCCACTCATGTTCCTCGAGCAATTCTCGAACAACTGATAACATTACATGTACTTTTATTAACATCGGGGTAGCATGATTATTTAATGTCTAATGCTTATAATTTTTCCCCGTTAACTTAGTTACATAACTTCACTTTTTAACTTGTTTTACTTTCACATTCTATTACAACTTTTCACCCACTTAATTGTCATTAAAACTCACCTAAAATGTCCTTAACAATCTCATAACATCATTAACCATCAATCCCCATCATTACACATCATTTCCATACCTTAAACAATGTTTTTGGTCCATATAACACCTTGTCCGAACTTGTGTCCGGACTTCAAATGTTCGGACACAAGCCGCGACCCAATACTGAAAACCATACACACGTCCGAACTTGTGTCCGGACTTCCCAAGTTCGGACACAGTTCGAGAGTAAATCCCAGATAGAAACAGTCACGTCCGAACTTGTGCGATTCTTGATTTCTATCTTTGAAATATCTTGGTTGAGTAATCTTGAGTGGAATTTGGAAATGAGAATATATGGAAATAAAGGATTGGTACGGAATTACATTTTGTATGGATTGGTATGGAATTACATTTGGAATTATTAATGGATAGACATCTTGGAATTCTTGCCAGCACACTCGAAGCGGTGTGAGTAGCTATTAGTTGGTTTAAAACTTCGAGATGAAGTTTATTTTAAGGGGGTAGACTGAAATACCCCTTAAATTAATCTAAATTAATTTAGGGGATTTTCTTTATTGAACCTTAAATAATACTATTAAATACTAAATTATTATATGGTATTATGAATTTAGTAGTAAGATTTATAAGTCAATAAATCTTGGAAAAATTTCAAGACACTCCAATTATATTATAAAAGATTTTAGAAATATATGGAACATTGATTTAGAACATAAAAGTCAATATAAAATCATAGTTGAAATATCCCTAATAATAATAAAAATAATTAAGGTCTAATTATATAAGGCTAACATGTTGCAATAATGGATTAAGTAAATATTTACATGAATTAAGGTTTCAATGAACCTCAATTATATTTATAAGAATAAATATATAGTCTAAAAAGATTTATCAAACCTAACATAAAATTCTAAATTAAGGGGTTTCCTGATGAACTCAACAAATCTGGGCGCCCGATTGTAGTTAGGAGAAACGGACGGCCGAGATTATAACGTAGATGATTAAGTAATATAAATCCCAGAATAAAACTCTAACTTGTTGGATTTATTTTATGTCCTTCCCTAATGTATTTTGACTTGACATTTTAACCATAGATTCCTTATAAACTATAGTGTATTTTCATGTAAATTAATATGGGTTTTGATTTTAAACTTAAGTTATAATTTTTGTAAGTTTTAAGTATTATGGAATAATTTAGATAATTTAAAAAGATATTTTTATGAAATAAAATTTTTATAATATGTCTAAAATATCGTAGTTACTATATAATAAATTTGGGAATTTTTAGACAAGAGTAAATGGGTCTAAAAATTGTGTTTATGAATATTTCATAAGTTATCTTATAATATATGGTTTTTAATGTAACCAAAAATTAAAGTATAGTTGATTAATGAACTTTATAGGTTGGGAAAAATATAATAAGAATAAACTTACATTTAATACAGAATTTTAATAAATATTTTTGGGTATAAACTTTTAAGTGAAGTAAAAATTATATATATACATATATATATATAAAGGAAATAAAATAGTAACTTAGGTTAAATCAAGGGATTGAATTAATCTCCATTTATATTAATTATATAATGTGGTAGTTAATATACTTAATTGAAACTAAGGTAAATACTTTATTTTGTAAACCATATATTGGATGAGGATATGTGTAAAAGTTAATAGAGATAATTAAATCATAAAACTACACAAGAATGTCTTGAATAATCTAATACATATATATATACATTAACAATAAATAAAAGAAATGACATACCTTATAGAAAACATAATAAGAGGAAAATATTAGAGTAAAATTCATACATAACAATTAATATTAAATGTTATTGTGACATCTAGGTGGACTAATAGCAGGGATATATATATATTAAACTTTAGGACTTCAATCAGTATTAATATCAATTAGTCAATTGTAACTTAAGAGTATATTCTCTGAAGAGTAATTTAAAAAAAAAGAATTTATGTAACATGTAATACCCATCGTTAAACGAAATAATACCACAAATTTAAATGAGAAAGCTTGAGAGCTTATTTAACAAACTAATTTAATTGTGAAAATTTAATTCCCTCCAATCTTCTTTAATCTCCCCTCACTTATGTAACTGTAACACCCCTAATACTCACATGATACTAAATGAAATCGCAGCGGAATAAAACAACTAAACAGTAACTAACGCTTCGGTGCTACAACGCCGTCAACCACCCACGTGGTTGACAAGGCAGAATAATACAGTTGTACCGGTCTGATGATCAGACTCCCGAGCATAAAACTAAACCATAAATACATTATATACAATACCGAGTACTACATACCTCCTTCACTGTATACGTCACTGTAACTGCAACAACCCAATAATACATAACGCCACAGGAGCACAGGCGCATCCCGGGCCAACATCCAAAAGTATACAAAAGGGATTACATCCTAGGATCTAAAGCCACTCCGCTTCTTCGATCCTCATCCTGCAGTATAAGAATATGGATCCCCCGAGGGGGTCAGCAACCCTTGGCTGGTATGGCTAACGCGCAGCCCATCGGCTACCGGGATACGCGCAGCTACTTGTCATTATAACATGGCATTCAATTATATACATAACATAACATAACATGGAGCATGGCATCAATGGTGCATAGCTCAACAACACATACACAGTGGATTTTCACTCCACGGTAACAAACCACAAGGGTCAAATAACATAAGAGCCTAGAGAGTGATTCACTCTCATGTCAAGCTCGTTAAACACACTCATTACCGTTCTGTTAGACGAACGAGTAACTTAAGTCACAGATGGTTCGGATTTAGTGACCCGAACACACCACACAAACACAGGTTCCCACTAAACCGATCATAAGTCAGAATAGGTAAGCTTTGGAAGAAGCTAGCGGGAGATCGAACGCCAAATTAAGGAGAACAATCTTAACAACATAAGAGTCGAATCTGATTCAGATATCCACTCTTAACTTACATGCATGACCGGATAACCGGATTCCTCACTTCCCAGTTAACACTTGTTAGAAGTTCATAGTGGAACTTAACAACCAACACACAATAGGTGGTAAGTCATGTTAGACACACACAGGGGAATTGAGTCACAACATTACATCACAATAATATGAACAACTGTAAACTCATTACATGTTTAAATCTTATAACGTTGTAAACACACAGAAAAACATACAACACACAAACCGGTGTAAACCGCTAGACAACAGACTGCAAGAAAACCATACCTTGGTCCTTGCCTCGTTTGGTTTCCTCCGTAGGCCACTCCTATACATAATTCAAGAACGTCGGTTAATTAACTTACTTAACCTCCAAATTTACTAAGTGTTTTACATCATTGTATGACATGTTTTAATGTCTATCTTACCCTAGGTTACCTTCATTATACACCCTAGGGTTAACTACATAAGTCACATTCTTTTCTGTTTTTTTTTTTACAAGTTTTGGTCCGACCGGACTTGCCGACCGGACTTGTCCATGTCCGGTCGTTTCCAGTACCCTTTTACCGTTGGAAAATTCACTCCGACCGGACTTACATGTCCGGTCCTATGTCTGGTCGATTCCAGAGACTTATAACCCGTACAAAATTCATGCCGACCGGACTTGACAAGTCCGGTCCCATGTCCGGTCCATTCCAGAAACATTCTTCCCTCACAAAACACACGTCCGACCGGACTTGTAGGTCCGGTCCCTCAAGTCCGGTCGATTCCAGAAACATTTTCCGGTAGTGTAACAGGGCCCGACCGGGCTTGCAAGTCCGGTCGCAAGTCCGGTCTGCCCCAAATCCTTATTTTCCTTTTTACATTCAACCCCAAACTTCACCCCATATAACCTAGTACCCCCTAACCTCATTTGGGCACTTCAAACACAACTTAAACCATCCTTAAATACTCACACAACTCCTTTTTCTAATTCCTTAAACCTTTACTTATCTCTTCACAAAATTCCTAACACTTACAACATTTTACACTAGGTTTCTAAATGGTGTTTCTCACCTATGATAACTACTATCCCAAAATGTTTTCTCCTTATCTTAACATCATCTCCCAAGCATCATCTCTCACAACTAATTCCTTATATCCATCTTAACAATTCCTTTTTCAAGTTCATACTTTCTCCTTAATTTACCAAAGTTTGCCTAAGTCTTTACCTAAGTCCCAAAATGACTTTGGTACATACTAAAATCTCAAGCTTATGCCTAAGTCCTTGTTACATCCTAAATCACCTTAACGCATGTTTCCTACACAAGAACAACACTTAACCATTTTAAATACTCCTTAACTTATCAAACTCATTTTTAACACCTAGAACTTCACGTTTGTTGCTTAAATTTCGACATAGGTTCTCCTAGAATATTACTAAACCAAAACACATTGTTTTTGCCAACAAACAACCAAGAACACTAAAAATCCATCAAGTACTTATTATACACAAACTTCACTCACAAAGCACTACATCACAATTTAGTGCACAATTTAAATTGCATGGCACTTAGGCCCTTAAATGACATGGCTCTTAGGCCCTTAAGGTGCATAAATCATAAACACTGAATTTCCACAATGTATTTGCCTTTAACCTGCAAATACACTCAACAACACATATGCCTTTTACTAAGCTCTTGAGAACACTTTACTAAGTCGTTCACCATTGGCTCTTTAGGTAGTTTTAATAAGCATTTATAAGCTCATTTCTCCTAAGGCATTAAAACAACATTAGGTTAGTAGATTTACCTCTTTTGCAAAATAACTTCTTTCTTGTTTCCTTTAGAAAACCGATAGAGTACTTGATTCTTTGACAAGCTCTAAACAATATACACACATTATAATGAGTATTCAAGCTATGAGCTCCATCTCATTGTAAACCCTAGTTTTACATTGTTTCAAAAACATTAATGTAGTTGTTTTACCTTGCTCTTTGAAGAGAGTTTGAATATCTAGCAAGAGAGGACTCCACCTAGTCCATGAAGAGTTGGAATGAAGCTAGAACAAGGTCACATAAAAAGCTCCTTCAATACATATTTTCGGACATGACAAAAACAAGGAGGAAACTTGATTTTTGTTTGAGATTCCTTACCTAGAAACCAAGGAGAGTAACAATATGTAAAAATACAAGCTCAAGCTCCTTCAATGGAGAAACTCCATGGCACCGAATTGGTTGTCTTGAAGTTTTGAAAAGATAGGAATGAAGAGCTTGATGAGAGGAAGAAGATGGTGGTGTTTGTTTTTGATTTGGACAAGTGAGCAAGGTTTTACAAGAGGTCAAAGCTTGTGTTCTAATGGTGATAGTGGTTTTATCGTGAGAGAACAAAGAAGGAAGGAAGAAGAGAGGTGGGAAACCGTGTGAGCAAGGAAAGGAAATGAGAGAATGAAGATTGGTTTTACTTTAGAAGATATTTGTAGTTTAAAAGCAAATAGTACTTTCTTAGTCATCATTATTTACTTAACAAATTAACAAGAGGGTGGTGAGTCACCAAACCTTAGAAAACCGGCCCCCTAAGTATAATGAGGGTAATATAGTCTTTGTTTGTCAATTTAATTACTTATACAAACATATGTTACAAAATAGCTTATAAAAGTTACTATTCATAAAACAAGGCACATAGAAGTGAAATTTTTGATTTCCCATTAATATAGACACCCAAATGTGATATTATATAGTACACATATGTATTTAAGAGTAATGATGGACATCTAGCCACTCAAAACTCATTTACAAGACAATTTTTCAAAAATGTGCTTTAAGACTCCTTAAAGCACATTTTGTGTTTAAACTTGTTTTCAAGCTTGGTTTTCTTTGGTAATTGGTTTAATATGTTCATTAGTATATAATTGAGGTCTTGGTAAGTTCATTAGGTCTTAACCAAGTTTATCCCAAGCTTAGAGCACATTTTGGCTCTTATTGACTTTAAGGCACATTTTGTGTTTCCTTTTGTTTAAATTTGTTTACTAATGTTTCTAAGACTCTTTTTAGTCTTAATACACCATATTTAAGTGTTTAAACAATATATTAAGGTTTGGGGTATTTCAGTAACAAATAAATTAATACATAAATAATAATAACTCATCTCTTCATTTTCTTTAGTGGCAGTTTTTGTTCACATTCTCTTCATTTCTTACGTAACTGTCGAACATGTAAAGACTCCCTTCACTTTCCAACTTCTATTTATGTTTCTTTTCTTTTATAGGACCGGTAATATATGATCTCCATTCTCTTCTTGCATCTACGCCTCACTTCATTCTCTTCACGATAATTCTGCCGCCCAACATCTCATCTTCACAATTTTAGTGCCAGCCTTCAACTCTCTTCACTGTAACTTCGCAACCAGTCAGTTTTCACAACCTTCACGGTGATTTTTGAAAGCCAAACTGGAGAGCAAACTCATCTCCTCATGCTCTGTTGTAGTTGCTACTCTCTTCATTCCTTCTTGTTTGAGCCATCTGCTTCATTCTCTTCACAACAATGTTTCAGTCCTGACTAGCGAGCAGGGAACTCTTGCCTCTGCACCAGCTTCATTCTTTTCACAGTCATACGGGGCTGGAAAACAATAGTTCATTCCCAGAACCGATAACATACTCAAACCCCTCCTCTTCCTGCTGCCAAGTATAACAATGTTGAAGGAAGTGTTGAAAACTTTTTATTCTTGAACTGGACATACACGCTCGCATCTCTTCTTGTACAACACCTCTACAATGATAAATTTCCCAACTGCAGCATCTTGCGCACCAGATTTCACAAGCCTGAAACCATATTTTTCTGTAACCGGTAATATACTTCACCTTTCTCCCTTGCTTCTAGCAATTAAAACAATATTAAGAATTTAAATTTTTGGTATTAATATGGTAGATTAATGTGTTATAGGAATAAATAATAGTATTTCGGTAAAAGGTTAGGTATTTAAGTTAATTAGTGAATTAAGAATGGCTATGTATATATTATAGATTATAATTTGTGAAATACCTATGTGATTGGATGAAACAAAAACATAATAATTAATTTTCAAGTGGTTAAATGATTGGTGATGTTAGGATTTAAATTACATATATTGAAAATTTAAGATTAAAGAACTAAAAGGAATTGAGTAATAGAATAAAATCATTTTTGAGTGGTTAAATTGAGAGGAGAAAAATTATGGGCATTTTGGAGCTAATGGGTGAGTTAAACAAATTGATAGTAGGTGTTAATTGGCAATTGAACGCTAATATCATGGGGTAGTATTTATTGGGAAAAAAAACATACTATGTTAATACGTATATACTAGTTATACAAATAGCGTTAAGAAAAATAAGAAATTAATAAGTGAGGTTTTAAAATAGTAAATAAGTGGAATGGTTAGATTGATAAATTATAAAGTTATAAAATAAGGGTAGATTTGATAAGAGGGGAAAAAAAGAATTATTAAGTAGTTGTGAAAGTCCGGAAATTCATGGTAGAAATGTCTAATTAAGTGTGATGATATAGAATGAATTATGTGGTGAGGATATAACACCTGAGAATAAATAGTTAAGTTGTTGGAGAATTAATATTCTGGGAAAATATTATTGTTAGTGGGAAAGATTAAAGGAGTACTTAATAAACAATTATCAAGTGGTTATATAACTTGTGATATAAAATTAATTGAGTAAAAGAATAGTAATATGGGAGTAGAAGAAGAGGTTAAATTGATGAATAAATTTGATTGCTAAATTATTTAGTAAACTTCGCTAAGTTCAAGGGTGAACTAGATTGTAGAATGAGGAAATATATGGACAAATTGTAAGTAATTAATTATTAAATAGTAAAGACGGTCGATAATTTTAGGATTTTAAAATATATATATGTACAACTAAGCATAAGAAAATAGGATGAAACAAATAGTAATAAACTAGTAAGATGATAGTAAAGAATATCATTGCTGAAATGAAACCTAGTGGTTGGTAAATTAGTAAATAGGAATTTTATGGTAGAAAAAAGAAAAGGGTACCTAATAAAGGTTTAGTAAATTGATTAAAAAGAGTTGGTAGATTTGGATTTAAAATAGGTGAAATAGAGTTTGGTAAATAGAGGAAAAACAATTTATATAGAGTATATAATGAATTGTTAAGTAGTTCAAATGTATAGTCATCTTACGATTTAATATACACATTTATATAAATTAGTTTAACAAAATAGAAGGAATTAAGATAGAATAGTAATTAAGGAATTTAGGAGTTAAGTTTGTAAATTTAAACTGATTGACTTATTGATAAATGCTAGGAAACTTAGGGTATGATTTGGTAGTATGTTGAATTAAAAATTAATATGACAAGAGTTATAATATTGAGGAGATCAATGGGTAAAATAATATAAGCTGTATATATATATATAAATCTAATAATATAGTTCGAATAACGTGATACTAAAATGATAAGTAATATATAATAAAGGAGAGTATGTTATTATCACACTCAATAATGTGAGGGGGTATGAGTTTAAACTGAGGGATGAAATAATACTAAAAATTTCGTAATAATGATCTAGGAAAAATTAGTGTATTCATGTATATATAATGTTATCGTTGCCATATATTGGATAATGGGTTAGTATCAAATATTGTAAGATATTTTATATACGGAATAACATTTCGATTATGAATTATTAATAGATTAGTGGGCTTATTGTAAACAGCCAAGATGTGAGTAAAGATAACATGACCACCTAAACTAACAGACCAAAGTTAGAATACTTCTAGGAGAATCTTGTTACCAATAACTAGCAAATCTTTAAAGATGAGAACGGTAGAGAAGACAATTAAAAAGTGTAGTAAACATTTGACCAAGGGAAGTTGGGAATTAATGAATTTGTATCCACTTTCTAAATCTAGGATTTGAGTAATGTGATGCACATGGCTGGATTTGGATGGTTTGGTACACATGGCTAGGAGTTTATATAAAGCTACAACATTAACCAGGTACGATTGCTTGAACGAACTCTTGTACGATGTCTTGTAAGATTGTTGTACGATTTCTTGTACGATTTCTCGTACTCAGATACTTTTGCTAACGAACTTTATGGAATGTTTTGAGAAACGCTAACTGAGCTTGAATGAATTTTGAAAGGAAACTGTTTGTGTGACTAACTCAGCTTGATGTGACTAACTGAGCCTTGAATGTACAACTCACATGATCATTGATTCCTCTTATCTGGTTGTCTCATTAGATATTAACTATTGAGGGTTTACGCCTCTGCACTCTGTAGGACTGAGTGTTTTGGTATTGCACTTGTGCAGTAATTAATCTATAGGGAATATGGGAAATGTCAATCTTGGTAAACTCTTCTTTTGACTATGGATATTGTTTCATCCATGAGCTGAGTCTTTGTTGTGATGTACGCACATCTTCACCGGTAAAAAGCGAGGGGCTGTATATCCTCTGTCCAATCGGATGTTGTAAACAGCGAGGGGTTGTATATCCCCTGTCCAATCGGACGTAGTTAACAGCGAGGGGTTGTATATCCCCTGTCCTAAAAGTACGTGCTTAGCAGTGGGGCCATCTCTCCCAGTTGGTTTTATACCACTCTTGAGTTGTTGGTTCTTGGATTTCTTCGCTCATTCCTAGTCCTTGTGACTACTTGGGTCTTTCTACTCCTAATTGGAACTGAGTCTATCACAAGCAATGGATATTCACTAACTTATGGTGTGGTTTCTTTTAAATGACTAACTTTACGTTCCTATTATTTATCTTTATCCTTTGACTTGGTGATTTTGATGTGCCTTGTTCTTCTGTTTTTGATTTAAGCATTTGAATTTAAGTTATTGTTTATTTTAAGAGTTATATTTAAAATTTTTGTTTTGGAGAATCGTACCAGTTCATTCGAGGGAACTCACTCACCCCTCTTGTGGTGGGCTGCTTGGTTATATCTTGCAGGTATGAATTGTTACAAGTGGCCACGAAGATTATGAGTGATTGGGATGGGAATTAGGAATTGCGGAGAGTTTTTTTATATCTTGCTCTTATTATGTTTTCTCGAGTTCAGACCGTAGCTTTTGTAATATTACAAGTTGTAATTGGGGAGGTTTGGTGCCGGGTGTTTGGAACCCGATGATCTGTAATCGCCTTAGTATTTTATTTCCGCTACATTAAATAGGGGCGTTACAAGCTATCTCGTAGCATGCTGCGGAGGACATCCTTCTGTTATCTCACGGGTGTCTCCCCCGTTCTATTCACAGGTGTCTCACCTGTTCTGTTCACGAGTGATGTTTCCTCGTTCTGTTCACGGACTCGCTCCGTTCTATCTGTATGCTTTGAATTCTAGTGTCCCACTTCTGTTCATGTTCTGTTTGGCTTCTGTCTGTTCTCTCTGCTTTTGTATTTGACAGACTACTATGTGCTTTCAGTCCTTTGAACAACTCTGTTTGTTTGTACTGCTTCCGCTAGTTCTGATTGTTTTCAAACTCAGATAGGCTGCTGTGTGCTTCCAGTCTGTTGAGGATTTTTGATTTGTAAAGTGCTCTACTTTGTCTGCTCTATCTGTATTTGATTTGAGACGGTCTGCTGTGTGCTTACCGTCTTCTACTATGTTCTGGATTTTGCTAAGCTTTTGATTTTTCAAAGCTTCTGATTGTGTTTAAGCTTTTGAGTTTGTTAAGCTTCTGATTTCGTCAATCTTTCAGCTTCAGTTTACCTCATGCTATTAAGTGTATGTTTTGACCACCTCTTAGCTTGTTGTGTTTCGGAATTCTGTCTATTTGAAAGACTTCTGCTTTGTCTTTGATTTTGCTCTGGCTAAGTCTTTTCATATATGTATACATGTATGTTCAGTATCTGTTTTGAGCATGCTCGCTGATGAAGTTTATCACCTGCTGAGCTATAGTTTGGCTCACCCCTATCTCCGTTTGATCTGCAGGTTTTAGTTCAAGCTTGGAGATTCAGTTTCTTCTTTTCATCTTGGCATTTGAATTTTGTATTCAGCTTGTTTGGCCATGGTGCCCAGTTGTATTTAGATCATGCTTTGTATTTCAGTTTGGCTTCCGCCTATGTATTGTAAAGACATGTTGTAATCGTTTATCTGGTAATATAAGAGCATTACTTTCTGTTTTGGGGTTTCGATAGTGTAGCCTTGCGTGTCTTAGTTAATAAGCGCGTGGCGTGTAACGGCCTCCCAACCAGGGTGGTTTTGGGGTCGTTACATTTAATGGTATTAGAGCTAGGTTTGGTTTTTCATTGGGATTTGTGGGTGACTGGGAGTTCCTATGCTTTTGGGCTGACAGTTAGTGATCTTTTGTTCTATCCCTTCTGTCAATAAGTCAACCAGTAAACTCGAGCGTTAGCACTTCGAGGTTAGAGCTTCTGAAATGAGTGAGTGTTCTTTCTGTGCCTTGCGCTGAGCATTAATGATCATCTGCTTTGTTTCCTCTGTCAGTGAATCAGCCAGTGTATTCTGAGTGTTAGCTTCGTGACCGTTCTCTTCTGTGCCTTAGAGCTATGTGTTAGTAATCTTCTGCTTGCCCTTCTGTCAGTCATTCAGCTGTGAGTTCTGTTCAGAGCGTTAACTCCCTATGAGGGTTGACCTTATATCTGTGAGATTCCTTCAGTACGTATTAGTGCCAGTAATATTCCAGCACTAGAAGTGCATCTGCTTGTATTCTAGGTTTCGTCTAATTCCGAAGACGAAATTCTTTTTAAGGGGGTATATTGTTATGCCCCAGACTTTTTTTTTCTTTTCATTCTGACTCGTAAGGGAGTTTATAACATTTTTTACTATTATTAGATTAGCTTTGGGAAGGAGGGTCTTCCGTAGGATTTAGTTATGCTAGTAAAAAGAGTTAATAACTTCCTTTTCCTGCCCTTCTTTAATTAAATTAATTATTCTATCTTCTATTTCTTTTATCTTATTTCTTTAAGTTAAGGATGGGAGTTTTTTTTATTTTGATTTCCTTCCTCTCATTTCTGACCTCATTCTTTCTCCACGATAAATCTCTCAATATTTTCCTAACTCTCAACTTCATCCCTTGCGCTCCACTCTTCTTCTCCTCTCCAATCTTCTTCCGTAATTAAATGTTGAATCTGCTTGTGGAAATCTGTTCATCTATCAGGCGTCTGTCATGTTCGGGTTTTAGATCTGGTTTCCTTTTCCTTTGAGTTTCCCCTTCCTTTTTTATGATTTTGATTTTGTATTTGGGAATGGTTCAATTCGTGGGATTATCGTTCCAGTGGATATTCGAGGAGGGTGTTTCATAGAGTCCGCAGAGATAGCGTTGCTGCGGATGTGAGGTAGGTGGTAGATGGATTCAGTTGTGCATGTTCACCCACGGGGGTTTTGTTCCAGTTTTCGTATATGATTTCTTTGACTCTCTGATTCGTGATGTTTTTTGGTGGATTTTGATGTGCATTTGATGTGTTAAAACCTCGTGGAAATGTGTTTTCGATTGGCTATTTTGCTACTATAAGTTATGTATGTTTTGTGGAGGATTTGTGCCTTGGTTCTAGCTGATTTCTGCAATTGATTTTGCAGTTTTTGCAGTGTCCGAACATGTGTCAGAACATTGAAGTTCGGACATCATGCGCGGGCAGATTATCTGACTCTCGGCGAACGTCCGAACATGCAAGGTCGGACGCATGTTCGGACCGGCCTTTGTTTTGGCATAACTTCTTCATCTGAGCTCTTTTTTGAGTGTCGTTTGCTGTGTTGGATTCCTCTGTTCGAGTACTATCTGTTTTAATATGTTTTAGCACATGTATATGTGTACTTTGATTTGAAAATCTTGGATAAGCATTTGAACTCTGAGTTGCTTTGAATGTGAGTTTCAGCTTCTGACTTTGGTTTGGACTTTTGTATTTCATTGGTCTTGGCTTAAGACTTCTGTTTCAGCTTGTGAATTCCGTTTTTGGTTGGATTAACCCTTGGGCTTGGGTGTTAGCGCTCTGCAATGCCGTCTGTTCTGTTTTGATTAAAGCTTATGATTTGGGACCTAGTCTTCTCTATGTCTGAGCCGTGGATGGCTGGGTCTAGCTATCCCGTAGCATGCTGTGTAGGACATCCTTCTATTATCTCACGGGTGTCTCCCCCATTCTGTTCACAGGTGTCTCACCTGTTCTGTTCAAGAGTGATGTTTCCTCGTTCTGTTCACGGACTCGCTCCGTTCTGTCTGTATGCTTTAAATTCTAGTGTCCCACTTCTGTTCGTGTTCTGTTCGGCTTCTGTCTTTTCTCTCTACATTTGTATTTGACAGACTGCTGTGTGCTTTCTGTCCTTTGAACACCTCTGTTTGTTTGTACTGCTTCCGCTAGTTCTGCTTGTTTTCAAACTCAGATAGGCTTTGTGCTTCCTGTCTGTTGAGGATTTTTGATTTGTAAAGTGCTCTACTTCATCTGCTCAATCTGTATTTGATTTGAGACTGTTTGTTGTGTGCTTACCGTCTTCTGCTAAGTTTTGGATTTTGCTAAGCTTCTAATTTTTCAAAGCTTCTGATTGTGTTTAAGCTTTTGAGTTTGTTAAGCTTCTGATTTAGACAATCTTTCAGCTTCAGTTTACCTCATGCTATTATGTGTATGTTTTGACCACCTCTTAGCTTGTTGAGTTTTGGAATTCTGTCTATTTGAAAGACTTCTTCTTTGTCTCTGATTTTGCTTTAGCTAAGTATTTTGGTATATGTATACATGTATGTTCAGTATCAGTTTTGAGCATGCTCAACTGATGAAGTTATCACCTGCTGAGCAATAGTTTGGCTCACCCCTATCTCCGCCTAATTTGCAGGTTTTAGTTCAAGCTTGGAGATTCAGTTTCTTCTTTTCATCGTGGCATTTAAATTTTGTATTCAGCTTATTTGGCCATGGTGCCCAGTTGTATTTAGATCATGCTTTGTATTTTAGTTTGGCTTCCGCTTGTTTATTGTTTAGACATGTTGTAATCGTTTATCTTGTAATATATGAGCATTGTTTCTGTTTTGGGGTTTCGATAGTGTAGCCTTGCGTGTCTTAGTTAATAAGCGCGCGACGTGTAACGGCCTCCCAACCAGGGTGGTTTTGGGGTCATTACATTTAATGGTATCAGAGCTAGGTTTGGTTTTTCGTTGGGATTTGTGGGTGTCTGGGAGTTCCTATGCTTTTGGGCTGACTGTTAGTGATATTCTATTCTACCCCTTCTGTCAGTAAGTCAACCAGTAAACGTGAGCGTTAACTCTTCAAGGTTAGAGCTTCTGAAATGAGTGAGTGTTCTTTCTATGCCTTGCGTTGAGCATTAATGATCATCTGCTTTGTTTCCTCTGTCAGTGAAACAGCCAGTGTATTCTGAGTGCTAGCTTTGTGACCGTTCTCTTCTGTGCCTTAGAGCTATGTGTTAGTAATCTTCTGCTTGCCCTTCTGTCAGTCAATCAGATGTGAGTTCTGTTCAGAGCGTTAACTCCCTATGAGGGTTGACCTTTTATCTGTGAGATTCCTTCAGTGCGTACTAGTGCGAGTAATATTCCGGCACTAGAAGTGCATCTGCCTGTATTCTGGGTTTCGTCTAATTTCGAGGACGAAATTCTTTTTAAGGGGGGTATATTGTTATGCCCCAATTTTTTTTTCTTTTCGTTCTGTCTCGTACGGAAGTTTATAACAGATTTTATTATTATTAGATTAGCTTTGGGAAGGAGGGTCTTCCGCTAGATTTATTTATGCTAGTAAAAGGAATTAATAACTTCCATTTCCTTCCCTTCTTTAATTAAATTAATTATTCTATCTTCTATTTCTTTTATCTTATTTCTTTAAGTTAAGGAAGATAGTTTTTTTTATTTTGATTTCCTTCCTCTCATTTCTGACTTCTCGTTCTTTCTCCATGATAAATCTCTCAATATTTTCCCAACTCTCAACTTCCTCCCTTGCGCTCCGCTCGTCATCTCCTCTCCAATCTTCTTCCGTAATTAAATGTTGAATCGGCTTGTGGAAATCTATTCATTTATCAAGCGTCGGTCAGGTTCGGGTTTTAGATCTGGTTTCCTTTTCCTTTGAGTTTCCCCTTCCTCTTTTCTGATTTTGATTTTGTATTTGGTATGGTTCGATTCGAGGGATTATCGTTCGAGTGGTGATTCGAGGAGGGAGTTTCGTAGAGTCTGTAGAGATAGCGTTGCTTCGGATGTGAGGTAGGTGGTAGATGGATTCAGTTGTGTATGTTCACCCATGGGGGTTTTATTCCAGTTTTCGAATATGATATCTTTAACTCTCTTATTGGTGATGTTTTTGGTTGATTTTGATGTGCATTTGATGTGTTAAAACCCCGTGGAAATGTGTTTTCGATTGGCTATTTTGCTAGTATAAGTTATGTATGTTTTGTGGAGGATTTGTGCCTTGGTTCTAGCTGATTTCCACAATTGATTTTGCAGTTTTTGCAGTGTCTGAACATTTGTCCGAACATTGAATTTCGGACATCATGCGCGAGCAGATTATCTGACTCTCGGCGAACATCCGAACATGCAAGGTCAGACGCATGTTCGGAGCGGCCTTTGTTTTTGGCATAACTTCTTCATCTGAGCTCCGTTTTGAGTGCCGTTTACGGCGTTAGATTCATCTTTTAGAGTAATATCTGTTTTAATATGTTTTATCACATGTATATATGTACTTTGATTTGAAAATCTTCGATAAGCCTTTGAACTTTGAGTTCTTTGAATGTGAGTTTCAGCTTCTGACTTTTGTTTTGACTTTTGTATTCATTGGTCTTGGCTTAAGACTTCTGTTTCAGCTTGTGAATTCTTTTTTTGTTGTATTAAGCCTTAGGCTTGGGTGTTAGCGCTCTGCAACGCCCTGTGTTCTGTTTTGATTAAGCTTATGCTTTCGGCTCTGGTCTGATAAAGACTTCCGTTCTATTCTGTATAAAGCTTTGATATGTTTTGAAAGCTTCTGATTTGGGACCTAGTCTTCTCTGTGTCTGAGCCGTGGATGGCTGGGTCTAGCTATCCTATAGCATGCTGCGTAGGACATCCTTTTGTTATCTCACGGGTGTCTCCCCCGTTCTGTTCACAGGTGTCTCACCTGTTCGGTTCACGAGTGATGTTTCCTTGTTCTGTTCACAGACTCGCTTCGTTCTGTCTGTATGCTTTGAATTGTAGTGTCCCACTTTGTTCGTGTTCTTTCAGCTTCTGTGTGTTCTCTCTACTTTTGTATTTGACAGACTGTTGTGTGCTTTCTATCCTTTGAACACCTTTTTTTGTTTTTACTGCTTCCGCCAGTTCTGTTTGTTTGCAAACTCAGATAGGCTGCAGTGTGCTTCGTGTCTATTGAGGATTTTTTATTTGTAAAGTGCTCTACTTCGTCTGTTCTATCTGTATTTGATTTGAGACGGTCTTTTGTGTGCTTACCGTCTTCTGCTAAGTTCTGGATTTTGCTAAGCTTCTAATTTTTCAAAGCTTCTGATTGTGTTTAAGGTTTTGAGTTTGTTAAGCTTCTAATTTCATCAAGCTTCAGCTTCAGTTTACCTTATGCTATTAAGTGTATGTTTTGACCGCCTCTTAGCTTGCTATGTTTTGGAATTCTGTCTATTTGAAAGACTTCTGCTTTGTCTCTGATTTTGCTCTGGCTAAGTCTTTTAATATATGTATACATGTATGTTCAGTATCTATTTTGAGCATGCTCAGCTGATGAAGTTTATCACCTATTGAGCTATAGTTTGGCTCGCCCCTACCTCCGTCAGGTTTTAGGTCAAGCTTGGAGATTCAGTTTCTACTTTTCATCTTGGCATTTGAATTTTGTATTCAGCTTGTTTGGCCATGATGCCCCGTTGTATTTAGATCATGCTCTGTATTTGAGTTTGGCTTCGACCTGTGTATTGTAATGAGATGTTGTAATCGTTTATCTGGTAATATATGAGCATTAGTTTCTGTTTTGGGGTTTCGATAGTGTAGCCTTGCGTGTCTTAGGTAATAAACGCGTGGCGTGTAACGGTCTCCCAACAAGGGTGGTTTTGGGGTCGTTACATATAATGGTATCAGAGCTAGGTTTGTTTTTTCGTTGGGATTTGTGGGTGTCTGGGAGTTTCTGTGCTTTTGGATTGACAGTTAGTGATCTTCTGTTCTACGCCTTCTGTCAGTAAGTCAACCAGTAAACTTGAGCGTTAACTCTTCTAGGTTAGAGCTTCTGAAATGAGTGAGTGTTCTTTCCGTGCCTTGCGCTGAGCATTAATGATCATCTGCTTTGTTTCCTCTGTCTGCGAATCAGCCAGTGTACTCTTAGTGTTAGCTTTGTGACCGTTCTCTTCTGTGCCTTAGAGCTATGTTTAGTAATCTTCTGCTTGCCCTTCTATTAGTCAATCAGCTGTTAGTTCTGTTCAGAGCGTTAATTCACTATGAGGGTTGACCTTTTATCTGTGAGATTCCTTCAGTATGTATTAGTGCTAGTAATATTCCGGCACTAGAAGTGCATCTGCTTGTATTCTGGGTTTCGTTTAATTTCGAGGATAAATTCTTTTTAAGGGGGGTATATTGTTATGCCCCAAATTTTTTTTTCTTTTCGTTCTGACTAGTAAGGGAGTTTATTACATTTTTTACTATTATTAGATTAGCTTTGGGAAGGAGGGTCTTACGTTGGATTTATTTATGCTAGTAAAACGAATTAATAACTTCCTTTTCCTTCCCTACTTTAATTAAATTAATTATTATATCTTCTATTTCTTTTATCGTATTTCTTTAAGTTAAGGAAGAGATTTTTTTTATTTTGATTTCCTTCCTCTCATTTCTAACTTCTCGTTCTTTCTCCACTATAGTTCTCTCAATATTTTCCCAACTCTCAACTTCCTCCCTTGCGCTCCACTCTTCATCTCCTCTCCAATCTTCTTCCATAATTATATGTTGAATCTACTTGTGGAAATCTGTTCATCTATCAAGCGTCGGTCAGGTTCGGGTTTTAGATCTGGTTTCCTTTTCCTTTGAGTTTCCCCTTCCTCTTTTCTGATTTTGAATTTTGTATTCAGCTTGTTTGGCAATGGTGCCCAGTTGTATTTAGATCATGCTTTGTATTTGAGTTTGGCTTCGGCCTGTGTATTGTAAAGGCATGTTGTAATCGTTTATCTGGTAATATAAGAGCATTAGTTTCTGTTTTGGGGTTTCGATAGTGTAGCCTTCCGTGTCTTAGGTAATAAGCGCGCGGCGTGTCACGGTCTCCCAACCTGGGTGGTTTTGGAGTCATTACATTTAAAGGTATCAGAGCTAGGTTTGTTTTTTGTTGGGATTTGTGGGTGTCTGAGAGTTCCTGTGCTTTTGGGTTGACAGTTAGTGATCTTCTATTCTACCCCTTCTGTTAGTAAGTCAACCAGTAAACTTTTGCGTTAACTCATCGAGGTTAGAGCTTCTGAAATGAGTGAATGTTCTTTCTGTGCCTTGCGCTGAGCATTAATGATCATCTGCTTTGCTTCCTTTGTCAGTGAATCAGCCAGTGTATTCTTAGTGTTAGCTTTGTGACCATTCTCTTCTGTGCCTTAGAGCTATGTGTTAGTAATCTTCTGCTTTCCCTTCTATCAGTCAATCAGCTGTCAGTTCCGTTCAGAACGTTAACACCCTATGAGGGTTGACCTTTTATCTGTGAGATTCCTTCAGTATGTATAAGTGCTAGTAATATTCCGGCACTAGAAGTGCATCTGCTTGTATTCTGGGTTTCGTCTAATTTCGAGGATAAAATTCTTTTTAAGGGGGGTATATTGTTATGCCCCAAATTTTTTTTTCGTTCTGACTCGTAAGGGAGTTTATAACATTTTTTACTATTATTAGATTAGCTTTGGGAAGGAGGATCATACGTTGGATTTATTTATGCTAGTAAAAGGAAATAATAACTTCCTTTTCCTTCCCTTCTTTAATTAATGTAATTATTCTATCTTCTATTTCTTTTATCGTATTTCATTAAGTTAAGGAAGGGAGTTTTTTTTTTATTTCCTTCCTCTCATTTCTGACTTCTCGTTGTTTCTCCACGATAGTTCTCTCAATATTTTCCCAACTCTTAACTTCCTCCCTTGCGCTCCACTCTTCATCTGCTCTCCAATCTTCTTCCGTAATTAAATGTTGAATCTGCTTATGGAAATCTGTTCATCTATCAAGCGTCGGTCAGGTTCGGGTTTTAGATCTGGTTTCCTTTTCCTTTGAGTTTCCCCTTCCTCTTTTCTGATTTTGATTTTGTATTTGGGAATGGTTCAATTCGAGGGATTATCATTCGAGTGGAGATTTGAGGAGGGTGTTTCGTAGAGTCTACAGAGATAACGTTGCTTCGGATATGAGGTAGGTGGTAGATGGATTCTGTTGTGTGTGTTCACCCATGGGGGTTTTGTTCTAGTTTTTGAATATGATATCTTTGACTCCCTGATTGGTGATGTTTTTGGTGGATTTTGATGTGCATTGATGTGTTAAAACCTCATGGAAATGTGTTTTCGATTGGCTATTTTGCTACTATAAGTTATGTATGTCTTGTGGAGGATTTGAGCCTTGCTTCTAGCTGATTTCCGCAATTGATTTTGCTGTTTTTGCAGTGTCCAAACATGTGTCCGAACATTGAAGTTCGGACATCATGTGCGGGCAGGTTATCTGACTCTCGACGAAACGTCCGAACATGCAAGGTCGGACGTATGTTCGGACCGGCCTTTGTTTTTGGCATAACTTCTTCATCTGACCTCCACTTTGAGTGCCGTTTACGGCGCTGGATTCCTATTTTTGAGTACTATCTGTTTTAATATGTTTTAGCACATGTATATGTGTACTTAGATTTGAAAATCTTCGATAAGCCTTTGAACTCTAAATTGCTTTGAATGTGAGTTTCAACTTCTGACATTGGTTTTGACTTTTGTATTTCATTTGGTCTTGGCTTAAGGCTTCTGTTTCAGCTTGTGAATTCTGTTTTGGGTTGTATTAAGCCTTGGGCTTGGGTGTTAGCGCTCTGCAACGCCCTCTGTTTTGTTTTGATTAAGCTTATGCTTTATGCTCTGCTCTGATAAAGACTTCCGTTCTGTTATGTATAAGGCTTGGATATGTTTTGAAAGCTTCTGATTTGGGACCAAGTCTTCTCTGTGTCTGAGCTGTGGATGGCTGGGTCTAGCTATTCCGTAGCATGTTGCATAGGACATCCTTCTGTTATCTCACGGGTGTCTCCCCTGTTCTGTTCACTGGTGTCTCACCTGTTCTGTTCACGAGTGATGTTTCCTTGTTCTGTTCACAGACTCGCTCCGTTATGTCTGTATGCTTTGAATTCTAGTGTCCCACTTCTATTCGTGTTCTATTTGACTTCTGTCTGTTCTCTCTACTTTTGTATTTGACAGACTGTTGTGTGCTTTCTGTCCTTTGAACACTTCTGTTTCTTTGTACTGGTTCCGCCAGTTCTGTTTGTTTTCAAACTCAGATAGGCTGTTGTGTGCTTCCTGTCTGTTGAGGATTTTTGATTTGTAAAGTGCTCTACTTCATCTGCTCTATCTATATTTGATTTGAGACGGTCTGCTGTGTGCTTACCGTCTTCTGCTAAGTTCTGGATTTTGCTAAGCTTCTGATTTTTCTAAACTTCTGATTATGTTTAAGCTTTTGAGTTTGATAAGCTTCTGATTTCGTCAGGATTTCAGCTTAGGTTTACCTTATGCTATTAAGTGTATGTTTTGACCACCTCTTAGCTTGTTGTGTTTTGGAATTCTGTCTATTTGAAAGACTTCTGCTTTGTCTCTGATTTTGCTCTGGCTAAGTCTTTTCGTATACGTATACATGTATGTTCAGTATCTGTTTTGAGCATGCTCAACTGATGAAGTTTATCACCTACTAAGCTATAGTTTGGCTCACCCCTATCTCCGTCTGATTTGCAGGTTTTAGTTCAAGCTTGGAGATTCAGTTTCTACTTTTCATCTTGGCGTTTGAATTTTGTATTCAGCTTGTTTGGCCATGGTGCCCTGTTGTATTTAGATCATGCTTTGTATTTCAGTTTGGCTTCCACCTATGTATTGTAAAGACATGTTGTAATCGTTATCTGGTAATATATGAGCATTAGTATATGTTTGGGTTTCGATAGTAGCCTTGCGTGTCTTAGGAATAAGCGCACGGCGTGTAATGGTCTCCCAACCAGGGTGGTTTTGGGGTCATTACAGGGTCGGTTTCATCATTGCCTAGCTTGTTTGTGGAGTTTGTAGTGTTGTAAAAAAGGAACATATACAAAAGCTCAGCGGGGGTGCCTAGGGTGTAATGTCAGGGTTCACAGACTTTTGGCTGTGCGGTGCTGTACCTAAGTGCTTTGTCATCCCTAATAGTTGTGTTTCTGTTCTTTGTTACTTTTCATAGGTTTAAGCGTAAATTTACAAATTATCTCCTTCGGTCGGAGTTATGCCATTTACCTTATCTTTGAATGTAAGCTTACTGGAGTCGTGTAAAAATGACATGCTCGTTCTCTCTTGGTTTTACCACTCAAGACGCTCTGACGAAGTGTGTACTCAGAGACTTGTTTGCACGTTAAACAAAGAAATAAACATTATCGTTCTTGAACTCAGATTGCCCCCAGTATTGTTGTGGGGTTTTTTGACAAGCCTTTGAATACCCAGGTTATTTGTGGTGGATGGTTGTGTGTGTAATGGTGAGTGGTAATGTGGTGACCATGTGGAGTGACTCATTTTTTTTCTTTTTCTTTGGTGGCAGAAATTTTGTTTTTATGTGTCTGGTGAAATGGCAAAAATGATGAAATGATGTGATATACGTGGTGGCTGTGATGGGGGTGGTGGATGTATGTATGGGAAGGTGGTTTTGTACAAGACAAAGGTTTTGCTTTTTGATGCTTATAGACATGCTTCATGAGTGAGAGTTTTCCTTTATCTTTTTTTTGGGCGCATGAATGAATGTATAAAGATTAAAACATGAACAAAGAAGGAATTTTATTGATAACCAAAAGAAACAACAGTGACATTGAGTACAAATTAAATGGAAAAGACAATTGAACTAGCTAACGAAAGAAAGGTAATTAAAGGAAAAAGAAAAGAGCTACGAAAAACAACTGAAGGGAAAAGAAAAAATAACAAAGATTCCTAGTGGTGTTCTGGCGTGGGATTCCCGAAGATATTCCCGCGCTCCGAGAACTGAAGTCCCTAGTCAATCAGGTTTTGGATCTTATGCTGTAAAGCCCTGCAATGATTGGTGTCATGACGTGGTAACTGATGGTAGTGACAGAACTGATTTGGACTCTTGCCCAAACGGGTGACTTCTGGCCGGGGCGGAAGAGGCTGTAAAATGTTCTGCTCCTAGAGTTTCTTCAGAGCCTGACTCAAAGGCTGACCGATATCTGTGAATTCTCGTTGATTGAAATCCGGTCTTGGAGGTGGTACCGCTCGATAGATCCTCCCCCGTTCCCTTGGCTGCTGGACTGTATTCACCTCGTATGCCCTGCGTACCTCTGTGGTGCGCTCTGTGCGTAAGCTACGGTTGGGTAGGAAGCTTTTGCTGGTTCAGAATTTGGGAACTTCAAATTACCTCCGGATCCCCGAGGATATCCGAGCTTTAGGTCTCCTTTGTGGATCTTCTCCTCTAACACACCTACCTGGCCCATGAGCATATCAAAGCTTGGAAAGTACATATACTTTAGCTCATCGTTGTACTATTTCTGCATGTTCTCAATGATCATGCGAATTTGTTCCTGCTCATCCATCCTTGTAGGCATGCCTACTGCCTTCCTCCTCTACCACTTTATAAAGTCAAACATGGACTCACTTCCCATTTGGCGCGTGCTGGTGAGGTCAGACCGGGTGATTTCCAAATTTTTAGCATACTCGAAGTGAGTCAGGAAAGCTTCACATACCTCCTGGTATGTCATGGTATTCATTCTTTGAGTTTGGTACCATCGTTGAGGAATCTTGTCTAGGTATCGGGCAAAAACCTTAGCCTTTTGCATATCATTAAGCCTCAGGATGGACATCTCTCGATCAAACATTGCCAAATGGATTTGGGGATCGGTCGAGCCCTTGTAGAGAGCCAAGGTGGGGAGCTTCAGCTTCGGGTAGCTCGACGTCCGGTTAGGATCCCATAGAGAGATAGTCAAAACAGCAGGTTTACCGACCTTTTCCATGCGCTTGATGCGCCTTAGAGCCCTTTGAACTTCAGCGGCTAACTGATTCCGGGAGCGCCACCTACATACCTGACTTGGGTGTCATGTCCCTCCAAGGAGATATTATCCATGCCATATAAAGGGTTAACAAATCCTTGCAATGGTCTTTCCTGTCTTGCCGCCTCCAAAGATCCAATCTCGTCATGGAGCTCAACTGTAACGCCCCTATTTAACATAATTACAGCGGAAATAAAATACTAAAGGTGTTAACAGAACATCGGGTTCTAAACACGACACCAAACCTCACCAGTTACAACTTATAAGATTACAAAAGCCACGGTCTGAACTGGCAGAAAATGCAACATAAACATAATAATAATAAAATAAATCAACTCTCCACCAAACCTAATTCCCAACCCAATCACTCATACTCTTCGTGGCCACCTGTATAACAATACGTACCTGCGAGATAAAACCAAGCAGCCCACCCCGTGAGGGGTGAGTCAGTTCCCTGGAATGGAACTGGTACGATCCTCCAAAACAAACTTATAATATAACTCTTTAATAAATAATAACTTGAAGACAAACACTTAAAACAACACAGAGGAACAAGGCACTCTAAAATCACCAAGTCAAGATAACAAGTTGAGAAAAGAGATAAATAACAAAAAGTTAAAGTTAGTCAATTAAAAGAAATCACACCATAAGTTAGTGAACATCCATTGCTTGTGTTAGATTCAGTTCCAGTTAGGAGTAGGAAGACCCAAGTAGTCACTAGGACTAGGAATGAAGAAGAGATCGAAGAACCAGCAACTCAAGAATCGAATAAAACCAATTGGGAGAGATGGCCCCCACCACCAGTCACGTCCTTTAGGACAGGGGATATACAGCCCCTCACTGTTTAACACGTCCTTTTAGGACAGGGGATATACAGCCCCTCACTGTTACTGATGAAGACGTGCGGACGTTATAACCAAAAGACTCAGCTCATGGATGAAACGATATTGAGAGTCAAAGGAAGAATTTACCAAGATTGACATTTTCCATATTCCCACTAGATCATTAACTGCACCAGAGCAATACCAAAACACCCAGTCCTACAGAGTGCAGAAGCGTAAACCCTAGGCAGTTAATGTCTAATGAAACGACCAGATAAGAGGAACCAATGATCAAGTGAGTTGTACATTCTAGGCTCAGTTAGTCACCTCAAGCTGAGTTAGTCACACAAACAGTTTCCTTTTGAAATTCATTTAAGCTCCACTAACATTTTTCGAAAACGCCTCTTAAGTGTGTTAGCAAAAGCATCTGAGTACGAGAAATCGTACCTGGTATACGTAGAAGTCGTAACCAACTTGAAAGTGCGAACTTCCACTAATAACCTATAATTAAGGTGTTCAAAGTATCAATTTGTTAAGGAACTTATAACACTAAACATCTTTTTTATTCTTACTGGTTTATAGTTTCTGGTTTACAATTATTCTCAAACAAAGATTTGGGCTAGTTTTTGTTAATTAAGTCTTTTGTTAGGCCCATTTCATTTAATCTGGAATGATTTAGGGTTTATCCCGAGAGTGGCCCAGACTCACTGGTGGAACGGAAGCCTTTAATTACGGTCCAAAACCGTGTATAATTACGGTTCTGGACCGTAATTACGCGGCGTAAAAAAGATGGCGTCTTTAATTACGGTTTAAACCGTAATTAATGGCCCTTTTCCGGCCCGCGTGTCATTGACTTTACATTACGGTTATTTGTAAAACCGTGATCTAAAGTCCTTTGGCGCGCGCGAACCAAAGGACTTTAGATCACGGTTTTACAAATAACCGTAATGTAAAGTCGACACTTTAGATTACGGTTCTAACAATAACTGTAATCTAAAGTGTTTTGGCGCGCGCGCCCAAAGGACTTTAGATTACGGTTATTGTTAGAACCGTAATCTAAAGTGTAATTTTTTTTTATTATTATTTTTTTTTTACAAATCTACACAATTGCAACAGAGACAGAATTGTAACAGATAAGCAACAGAGGGCAGAAACTGCACAATTGAACCACCTGAATCAAATACCAACAACACAAATTCATTCTAATAAAGCACCAGATCGAAAATCTGTAACATATTCAATCTGTTACACAATTGCAACAGAGATAACATCTAATAAAGCACCAGATCGAAAATCTGTAACATATTCAATCTGTTACACAATTGCAACAGAGATAACAATTGCAAATTCATTTCTGCGCACAATTGCAACAGAAATATTCAATACAACAGCTAGAATCTGTTACAGCAGCAGCTAGCATAATTCATTACAAACAGAATCAGAGCAACTAACAAAAAATATAATCTGTTACACAATATAATCTGTTGCAGCAGCAACTAACAGAATCAGAGCAGCAACTAAAAAAAAATATATGTTACAGCAGCAGCTAGCTAGTCTACCACTCCATTCTCATAAACATGGCTGCCATGCTCTCTCTGACATGCAACAAGTCGGCAGGAGCATAAGTCTTGAATCTGGCATAATGCTCTTTAATCTGCAACAAGAAAAGGAATGGAACACATAATGAGATTAAGATAAAGACACAAAAAATCTGCCGAAAGAATTAAATACAAGACAGCGTTCGTATTACCTTGTCAATATCATTCTTAAAACTTGGGAAGTACCCGCAGAACTCGTACATATACCGCATCACGTAGTACCCGCAACTCTTAGAATCCTTTTGGGTAGGGCACTAAATCACCAAAATTCACAAATGTAAAACAATTGTACAAAGATAATAGCAGCACGAATGAAATACATGAATTACCAAACCTTGATGTAATCGACGGTCAAATCACCAAACTCTCCCTGAGGGGTTTTTTTGTAACAACTGTTACATATATTAACAAAAGCGTTTAGCAAAATGAACAAGTACATTAATTTTGGTTCAAAAAACTTACAAACAATTAAATAGTAATAAAAACTTACTCTTTGATTAAGTCTTCAGTGTTGAATTCTTTCCACTGCCCTAGTGGATCTAGAACGAGCAGAGTAGCGGTGGCAGCGCAGAATATAAACAAAGCCCAGTGGTGGCTACAATGTCAAATACAAAATGAAATGAGAAATGAAGGTAACAAAGTTAGCTAATTAGTATGTAATTTTATATTAGAACTCACGTTTGGTGATACGGCATTAGAATGAATAATTTATTCTGTTGTTCAACAACATTGAAGACATGAATCATGTAGTTACAAAACCTCCCAGGGTCCCTAGTGACATTGTCGTACGATAAACGCTCCGGGCACACCGCAGTAACGCATGTCATGTCCTTCTCAACACATCTCTCAAGCAGACATCTATTATATCACATGTACTATAAAAAGTTAGCCAATGCAACTTCATAGATACTTATTCTATATGTTTTTACAGTATGAGGAAAGAACACTTACTTTAGATAAGCTTGAATAATGTTAATGTTCAGATAATCTCCACACATCATCTCTCTGATGTCCTCAAAGTTGATTGCCGTCATCATATCTTCTTCGTAGTGAAACATCGACTTTGGAAGCGTCATCATGAAGTTGTTAGTTTGAGATGACTTCACCATGATCTTGTCGTAGAGATTCATCTGCTTGGCCCCCAAAACATTAACAAGTTTTTGTGGCAGTGCGAGCTTATTTTTAGGCGCCTCAGAAGTCCTGGTGCGACCCCGGACGGGCGCTGGATTCTTACCTTTCGCACCCCGACTCACTGGATTCTTACCCTTCACACACAAAATAAAGCATAAATGTAAAGATAATTACTAATTGATTATTATAGTAACATTAAACATTTATCTAGAACATACCCTTCTGGCAGGATTCGTCGGCGCGCTGATCTCTTCTTCTCTGGGCCGGGATACGCGGCGAGGAACCTCAGGGATCTCAGGATTCGCCGGCGCGCTGGTCTCTTCTAGTCTGGGCCGGGTTACGCGGCGAGGAAGCTCAGGGATCTATAATAGATTAGATTAGACACTTAATGCTAAATAATGCATTTTATTAGATACTAAATGGTTGTCAAACAGTCTTACCTCATCGGTGACAACAATATAACATGCTGGCCAGGGCAATATGTCTCCCTTCGCTTCGATCAGCGTGCATTTGTTGTCAATCGCCATCGGAAGGTATGCATGCTCAAATCCATCAACTATCAGGTCCAAGGTCACACGCGCGTAGAATGGGGGTAGACGTACGAAACTGATGAGCGTGAGTGGACCTGATGGCAACACCGTCCCGTAGGCCGCATCTACAGGGTGCCCGTCTAATGGTATTTGGAGACGACATTTTTTTTGCTCCTTTAATAAACAGAGATAATACGTGAAATAAATAAGTGAGTCCAATCTAATACTATTTAAATAACTTTATTTTAGAAGAAAAATAGTTAAACAAAGTTAACCTGGATGTTGGCAAACGGGTACGGGTCAGCGGCCGGAGCACAACTAGACGAGGAAGACATTCGAGGAGGATCTAGCTGCTGCTGCTGAGTAGTCGCATGTGCAATCGCATTCAACGCTTCCTGCAGCCTCTCCTCGATAGCCCGGCGCTCAGCAGCATGTTTCTCGTCATTAGCTTGGCGCTCAGCAGCGAACTTACGCTCTACCATCGCCTCGACTTCAGCAGCACTCATCTGACCCTTCCTAGCAGATGGCGGGAATACGTTCTTCTGACGTACTTCTCCCCCAAATCCTCTAACACGCCCCGGGTGATCCTTCTTCCCAAGCATTTGATTCAGCGCGTCGTCTTGAGAAGGAGGAGCGTGTAAGTCCACTTCTCCTCTCTGTGCCGCATCGTACTGTCCAATTTTCAAAGAAGTTAATGACGAGATTTAAGATCAACAAACACTTGAGTATATAAGTAAATTATTCAACAGCTACTTTCAAATACTTACAATTTGGTTTGCCAGTTGTTCCATCGCAGCATTAGGAAATATCCTCTGACCTTCGCTGGTCGTTTTCTGGCGTCCCAGTATGTACATCTGCACCCTCCTCGCCTCAGAGACATCCTCGATCGGGCATTCACTTCCATCCTCGTTCCTCCGTGTCAGCAAACCAGCTTCTTTCCATCCCTCGAGGCTGCCCACATATCCCCTTCGTCCCATGGTGTGGGGGTAGAGATTAGCTTCACGGTTTTGTCGTGCTTGTTCTTGTACTTGCTGTTAAGAAAGTACAACAGGAAATTAATTAGAAAATCAGGGATAAAGCATTATGAGCATTAATTAAGAAAAGAGTACACACAAACATACCCTGAACTCGGGGGTGGCGTGCCGCTCAACGAACTCCTTCCACTCCTCTTCAGTTATCATGCCATTGTATACAACATACGGCGGAGGCTCACGTGGGGGCACCCTGTTGATCCAATGCTCAACCAAGTAGTGGCGGAATGATTTAGCTTTGCCGGCCACCAAAGAAAGAACGGTCTTCTTCACTTCTTCTGGGATCTTGTACCGTTCTTGCACCTTCTTCCAGATGGTCTCCTTTACTTTTTCCGGGACTTGTTTCCATGTGTGGTTGATGCAGCAATGTGATCTGGCCAGAGTCCCTAGCATACTAGCGAACTCTGACCTGCTGCCCCCACCATACCTCCCATACTGGTCCCACAGAAGACTAATCTGATCCGGTTTCTGCAGTTTCAACCCACGGGTCGGACCTCTACCTCTGGGTCTCTGAGTAGCACTCGTAGAAGGTGCACTCATGGAAGGGCCAACAGCAGCAGCGGCAGATGTGGATGGGGCAACAGCAGCAGCGGCAGATGTAGATGGGACCGGTACCATTTGCTGCTCATTTTCCTCCTCTCACGACAAAATAAATCGAACTCTTCATCAGCCATGTCCTGATCAGCCATGCCTGCAAGGATTGAAATACAATTTGAATTAAATTAAGCATTTCATAATGGTCATAAACAAGCAATAAATAAAAGAGTGTTAATTTCATATAAATTTTTATAGTAATAACTTACATACACCATTATCTCTCAACCCACATTCCCTCGTTATGGTCTGATCGTATATACTCACGATGACCTGTGACCTCAGCCTCTTCCAATGAAATAGGAACAGTTGGAGGTTCATCTTCTGCATCATACTCATCCTCATCACACCACACCATCCACACCAACTATTCCTCTTCTCCCTTTAAGCACAACAGACCATCTAGGATTACAGGGATCAGTTACATAAATATCTGCTTAACCTTCGTCCCAACAACGAATGGCTCAACCGTGGGAGTAGCTCTAGACAGATCAACCAGTTTCATACCATGCTCCTCCTCACGGTAGCCATGATTGTTGTTAACCCAGTTACAGCGGAAAACACACATTTCGTAGCTGTTGTAGTCCAATACCCAGATGTCTTGTATAACACCGAAATATTGTTGTACCGAGACAGGACTATGACCCACGACACCGATGTCATATAAGTTTTGATAAGCTTCAAGCTCTACACCACTGTTTTGATTCGTTGACTTCTGATCCTGACGTTCTGTGAAAAAGGTGAATCCGTTGACATCGTACCCCTCATAAGAAATTACATCCAGATTTGGTCCAAATGCAACTACTTTAATCAGTTCAGGCACATTCGTGGACTGATCGGACAACACTCTCTCTTTGAACCATCGGACAAATGTCCTATTCTGCTCATTTTGTAGTCTAACGTCACTCATGTTTGGATATTGTGCTCTTAAAACACACAAGTGTTCATCAAAGTATGGTTCACATCTTCAAGATGATTAGCACAACTAAATGAGCTTTGTTAAGAGTGTCTATGTCAATTCTTTTCAGTTTCCTTCCAACCGTGCCAACACCCTTCAATCTGCCCTCGTGTCTAGAACGTGGAAGTCCAATGGTATCGACACCTTCTAGGTAATTGGTGCAGAAGTCTACAACTTCCTCTGTGATAGTGCCCTCTATAATACTACCCTCTGGACGACGGTTCTTCATTTTCTTCTTCAGGACACCCATGTACCTTTCGAACGGATACATGTAGCGAAGGTACAAAGGACCACACATCAGAATCTCTCTTACAAGATGCACGAGGAGATGTATCATTATGTCGAAGAACGATGGAGGAAAATACATCTCCAGCTGGCACATTGTCACAATAAGATCCTTTTGTAATTTAGACAGAGTGTCCACATCAAGAACTTAGACGAAATGGATTTGAGGAAGACACTGACGTTTGTGATTGTGTGTCTGACAGCATCCGGCAAGATCCCACGTAGTGCAATTGGCAAAAATTCTTGAAGTAGGACATGATAATCGTGAGATTTCATTCCTACTAATTTGAAATCTGTCATGGACACTAGGTTTCTTATGTTTGAGGAGTAACCTGATGGCACCTTGATGTTGTAAAGGGTACTGCATAGACTATGTTTCTCTTCTTTAGACAGAGTGTGACAGGCAGGAGGCAAGAATGTGCGTTTTCCACGTTCTTGCGGGCCAAGCTCTGTGCGTATGCCCAACTCAATTAAATCTTTTCTTCCTTTCAAATGATCCTTTGTCTTTCCTTTTATGTTCAAAAGAGTGCTAGTGACACTTTCACCCACGTTCTTCTCGACATGCATCCCATCGATACAATGTCTAACCTCTAGATGCTGCCAGTACTCTAGTTCCCAAAATATTGATTTCTTTTTCCAGACACTTTTTTCACCACTTTTGGTTGGCGGCCCGAAGTTGTTCACAATATTATCCAACTTTTTGTAAATCTCTGTACCTGTCAAAGGCTGGCGCGCCATGCTGTGATCAGTTTTCCCATCGAACTCTTTCGCCATCTTTCGATACTTATGTCCTTTTGGAAGCATTTTTCGGTGGCCCATATACACGGTTTTCCCACTATGTTTCAAGCGAATGCTACAAGTGTTTTCACCACAAATCGGACACGCCAACGCCCCCTTGATTGAATAGCCTGAAAGATTACCATAGGCGGGGAAATCATTGATTGTGCAGTACAACATGCACGCAAATTGAAGTCCTCTTTACTGAATGAGTCGTAAACCGTAGCCCCTTCATTCCACAAGAGTTGTAGATCCTCTATCAAAGGTTGTAGGAATACGTCAATTTTGTTGCCCGGTTGCTTTGGACCAGATATTACAAAGACAACAAGATGTGTCTTGGTTTCATGCATAACCACGGCGGTAGATTGTAAATAACCAAAAGCACAGGCCAGGTACTGTGTATGCTACTCAAAGTACCGTAAGGGTTCATCCCATCCGTGCACAAGCCTAGCCTTAGGTTTCTCGGTTCGTTACCAAACTCAGGAAATTTTACGTCTATGTTTCTCCACTGTGGTGCATCAGCGGGATGTCTTAATCTGCCATCCTTTTTCCTGTGAACTGAATGCCACCGAAGATTCTCTGCGTCTTTCTCAATGGAGAACAAACGTCTGAACCTTGGAATGATGGGCAGGTACCACAGTACCTTAGCTGGTGAACCTTTCTTACTACCGCTGATGTGAGTTTGTTGTTTCTTATACCGTGACGCTCCACATGCTGAACAGCTTTCAGCAAATTCATCCGATTTCCAAAACAGCATGCAACCATTTGGACAAGCATGAATTTTCTGGTACCCCATACCCATTGGGCACATCATTTTTTTGGCTGAGTACGTAGTCGTTGGTAAAACGTTGTCCACCGGAAGAACGTATTTCAATAGTTCCAGGAGGTCAGTGAAACTTACGTCGCTCCAGCCGTGTTTCGCTTTCAAGTTGAATAGCTTGAGGACGACACTCAACTTGCTTAACTTTGCAGGGTCACACCCGGGGTACAACGGTGTTTTGGATGAATCCAACAAATTTTCATGCTTGTCTGGTGTGTTAGAGTAATGTCGTTCCACATCTTCGAGCATAGTCTCAATGTCATCATCCCAGAAATCTGGCTCAACGTTCCCTGTAACGTCTTCTGGGTCACCAGCAACTGTATCATCTCCAAGTTCTGTTTCTGTGTTTGCCTGACCATTATCCCCTTCGTCAGGCTTAATAACATCGAACGCACTCTGACCATGCCATCGGATTATGTCTTGGAAATCTTTTGTAAAACCGCGGTGGATCAGATGTTCCTTAATTGTTTCAACGCCGCGATATCTCAGATTGTTTTGGCAGTCGATACACGGACAAAATATGTATCCCTTGTCTGTAGGTTTCAGATTGTTCGCCAACACCGTGCATAACTTATCAACTCCTTCTAAAAACTTGTCCTCCAAATTTCCGCTGTAAATCCATGAACGTTCCATATCCTTCTAGCTATTTATATGAAGGCAGCCATTTCATACCGTCACCCGTGGCAGAGTCTTTACACTTTTGTATCTTATCAACCTAAATCCATCCATGAGTATTAAATCCCACCGGTGAACGTGTTTTTAATATGTAATTTATTGAAAATTTCGGCAGCATCTCCCTACAGTTCTTCAAATGCACGATATTATGATATTAATCAATAATATATGCATTCGAAGAACAATAAAGAGATACTGCTGAAAGAATCAATAAAGTACAATTAAAAACACATTCACACCCTAGGTGTGAGATTTAACAATCATGGACAGTCCCGACAGGGACTGCCGAAGATATACCTCTATTAGGTATATCTTGGGCGGATAACTATGTTTGGTAGTTTGTCAAATATTATTGTATATATGTAAATCTTACCTCTGGTAGACGATTAGCCGATGCTAAGACGGTTGAGGTCGGAAGCCAAAATAAAGTCGTAGTCCTGATGCATAAATGAAAAACGACAACATTAGAATTCATCAAAAAATCAAGGTTAAATGCTAGCTAAACCGCGGAAAAAAATCGACAGCATCTCCCCTATATTTCAACGTCTCCAAATCAGTTTTTCAAAGTCAAATTTGCACGCACCATCTAGAACTAGTAACATACATAAACTTATCTTATTCTACTATAAATGAAGTTTATTTATGACCTTCTCTGCAGTACTTCAGATTGAAGGACTGAAACTAGTCATTCTAGAACCATTAAAATACCGAAACTCATCTTATTCTTTCTGGTGGTTATAACAATAGCATTGTTGATTCCTGTCACAGATTGTGAATCAAACAGAGAGCATCTGGCATAGCAGATTGAGCAGTTGAAAATGAGCTATTTTCAGGAATCGGTAATATACTTGAACTTACTTTCTTTCCTGTGGCAGTTTTAAGTTAGCATTTTTAAATACACTATTATTTATTAATTGTAATACTAAATGCTAAGAATAAATAAATACAGCAGTTACATTTGCTTTGCAAAATTACCGTTACTAAGCACCGAAGTGGGCAAGTAGTGTAGAAATCAGCCCACGAACTAGGTTGCAATTAACTGTGAATCTGGGCACAAATATATGAACAAAGTTAGAACTTGCAATCGAAATGCATGTATATGAACAAAGTTAGAGAAAAAACGACAATCAATCGATCGCATACCCAATACGCGATAGAGAGGTCGCGGTGAGACCAGTGGTAGATGGGTGGTGACCGGCGGCGATGGGAGTGACAAAGGTGGTGGGAGCGATGGTGGCGATGGCCGTTAGCACGGTCACGGGAGAGAGGAGGCGATTTCAGTGAGGAGATAGCGCGAAAGAGAAGAAGAGTTACTGTAAGTACAGTGTGCAGAGTAAACGGGCAAATGTTGTAGTTAAAAAGGACTTTAGATTACGGTTTACATGAAAACCGTAATGTAAAGTCACACTTTACATGACGGTTCCTAAAGAACCGTAATCTAAAGTGTAACGAAATTAATAAAATAGCGCGAAAATTATTTGGCCTATGCTGGGTTTCGAACTCAAGATCGATGGTGTTGACTCATGTACCCACGGCCATTGAGCCAGTCTTATTCGATCAAACAAATGTAACACATTAATATAAAGTTATTTTAATCTAAAATAAGCTGGTAAGAGACGTCGTTCACTGTAATTTAGATTACGCGCGGCGTCGAAAAAATCAAATAATGCGGGAAATATTTGGCGTCAGGTCAAGACGACGTCGTTGACCATCAGTGGGCGGGGACTTAGATGACGGTTATTAGTAAAACCGTAATCTAAAGTCCGTTGACCATAAAGCGCGCGTCAACACGGGACTTTAGATTACGGTTTCACAAATAACCGTCATCTAAAGTCCGTCCTAAAAAAGGCGCGCCTACCTCCGATCGATTATTGCTTACGGTTAATTTAATAAACGTCATTAATTAACTCCGGCCTTCATATTAATTACGGTTTCTGTTAAAGCCGTGATTAAACCACCGTCATTAAAGGCTTCCGTCCACCAGTGACTCTAGTTGAATTGTTTAAGTGGGCTTTTGAAGTTCATGGACTTAGGCCCAGTAGGATGGCCCAAGTCAGCATTTACCTTTTCGTAAGTTGGTTAAATTTCTAAAAAGAGTTTATGAGGTTTCGAACATGTAACCTCGATTTAATTCTAGGATTGTGTTGGAGAAATATGTGACTACTTCTACAACCTAGGCAGTATACATATCGTTTTATGGAATAGTGGAATTGTGGGGTGTCGAACTCTTGGGGACCTTGCTGTGGTTTAACTGATAGTGCAAATTAACTGAGAATTCTAATTAGACTATTTAATAGGAACTTATCACTTTTTTAGGGAGATTGTGGTTTAACACTTAATGTAAATAAAACAGTAAAAATAACAGTTAATCAAAACAGAATAATAATAGCAGTTATAAAACTCTTTTGTTTTTAAGAAGCACCCTGGGTTGTTCTGCTCACCTATTTTATCCAATTATATTACTATAAACTTCTACCATTTTAGCAATAAACTCAGGAATTTTAATTAGTTCGTTGACCGGTCCTTGTACAATAAACCCTGATTAATTTAAATAACAAGCTGCAATCCTTGCCCAAGTTATTATAAATTAATCGCTTTATTAACAATTCCTGTTGGAGACAGATTAACCTATAGGCGAACCTCGCTTCTAGTCATTAACCCGTTTTGACTTCTTCTGTCTAGAACCTTGTCTCAGCACCGCATTTTAACAAGAGAACTACAAATATCACTTTAATAATTGGCCTGAATATTAAAGCGCATTAAGAACGAGAATCAAAATATTGCTTGAACAGATTATAGTAGAAAATATACGTAACACGATTGTATAAAATAGGCTTGCTTTCCAACCCCGGAGGCTAAAGTTATTACTCACACATAATTATAAAAACAAACATCGTAAGTACGACAGACATTAAAACTGAGTAGATTTAAGAAAAGGAAGAACTCTTGGAATGGTTTTATGGAATGAGATGAAGTGAGGATTTATGTGGAGATTATGTAGATGAGATGTATGATTTTTGGAGAGAAAATGGAGATTTTATGGAGGAAAAATGGCATTAGTTTTGGGGTGGAATGATATATGATTTAATGGGGTTTTGTAGGTTATTTATAGAGAAATATAGGTAAAAGGGGGAGGTAAGGCGGTGGTTTCGTGTGAAGAGATAAGGTAATTATCTCTTCACACTCCTTTTACGCTGGCAATCGACATGTCCGGACCACTGTCCGGACCAGCTGGTCCGGACCATGTCGATTTTCTTATCGGGTGCGCTGGCGTGTGTTGGTCCGGACCAGGTGATCCGGACACTGGTCCGGACCAAAGGTCAATTGCCTCTAAAATGTTCGTTTTAGCTCCGATTTGATCCCCGTTTTCGCCTACGCGTTCGTCTCTTCGTGTACTTTGCTCCTAGCTTGGTTTTCCTCATGTTTAACCAATAAATTTGTGAGATAATCAATAAAACATAACTAGAGGAAAAACATACGATAAGTGAGTAATATTATCCTGAAAGTAAGTAAGTACAAGGTAAATTAAACCCTTAAATGTCTATGTATTTCTCACTTATCAAACCCCCACACTTATCTTTTGCTTGTCCTCAAGCAAATCTTTCTGACATAATGTTTAAACAAGTTAAACAGACAATAATCAAGTAAGGAGAGCACAGAAGAGGTAATTGCCAATCTTTTCATATTTTAAAAGGGTACTAATAACATTAAATTTATTTAGATATATTTCTCTATTTCTGAGAATAACTCTGAAGTCCTACAAAAGAAAGAGAAGCAGTACCATGAGAATTCTGCTTTTAACCCTGAGCCAATCCACCATTTTCTTTCACATTTCCTTTGAACGACAAGGGGCATGAAGTAAAATCTTATTCCATTATACCTTTCAATGCCACATACTCATGATCCATGAAGAAGTTTTTATCATTTTGGTACAGAATGCACAGATACTTCAATTTTGAAGTTCATTTTTCTTTTACCTCAGACTTTTCTCTCCACCCTTGTAGCGGTTTTGGGTCTACTATCCCAGATACCGAGTACCTTAGGTAGCCGGGTGATGAAGCACCCCTAAGAACTTAATAACCGAGTGGACGAGGCCTGTTTAGGATCAGAATATGTCTGTTGGATCAGAGGAGTACCTTGCCTTGTTCTTTTTCCACCATTTCATTCCAATTCAAATCCAGGCTCAAAGTCAAAACAAAATTCAAATGATAATTTCCTCAGAATTTTTAGCACTGAGTAAGGAGCAGAGTTTTTTTTTAGTATGTACCCTTTAAACCTGTTAACACCGGCATTACTCCCTCTATGGCTCCTTCTTTGATTATTAATCACTTAACAAATTTAAACACAGTGTCGAAAAGAGAAACTTAAGAGCAAGCTTTTGATTATTATATCTCCCCCACACTTGAACCAAAGCAATGCCCTCATTGCATAGAAAGAATTAAAATAACAGGGCATTCAAACTACCTGTGTAATGATCACAAAGCATGGTAATAGGAAATATTGAAAATTTAAAGAGCAAGGTAAAGATAGTGTACTCCCCAGATTTATGCAGAATATGTAGTGTAGCCCCCACACTTGAGTTCGGCTGTATAGATGTGCAAGATGTTCCTGGAATAAATATTCTAAACAGCCAGAAGAACTCAAGTTAATTCTCCTCGTTCTCTCTCCTTTTTTTTATTTCACTCTATTTCTTTTTTTTTAAAATAAATACAAATATAAGCACAATACAGATTAAAAAGATAGATAGTAGGGTGCCTCCTACCAAGCTGCCCATCTTTATGGTCTTTGGCTAGACCGTACCTGAGTGTTTTAAGTTGTGACTGGATCTTTGAGAAGAAGCGCAGAAGCCTCTTCGTTGTCTAACGGTTCCCAGAAATAATTTTATTCGAGCGCCATTTACTTTAAACGATCCTTTTCTTATTGTCCAATTCCACAGCTCCATAAGGAGAGGTAGATATTATTGTAAATGGTCCAGACCAGAAAGATTTTAACTTACCTGGGAAGAACTTAAGTCTGGAGTTATAAAGAAGGACCTGATCTCCTGCTTTGAATTCTCGCTTGGCAATCATCTTATCGTGCCAACGCTTGGTCTTCTCCTTATAAATCACTGCATTTCATAGAGTCGTTCCTAAGTTCTTCCAGCTCAGTCAATTGGAACTTCCTTTTTTCACTGGCTTGTTGTAGATCAAAGTTTAACACCTTCAGAGCCCAATAAGATTTGTGCTCTAATTCCATAGGCAAGTGGCATGCCTTCCCAAAAACTAGTTTGTAGGGAGACACGCCGATAGGTGTTTTGAAGGCGGTACGGTATGCCCAGAGCGCATCATCCAATTTAATGGACCATCCTTTCGAGAAGAGCTCACCGTCTTCTGCAGAATCCATTTTAGCTCTCTATTTGTTATCTCTGCCTGACCATTCGTTTGAGGATGGTATGGTAGAGCAACCTTATGTCGGACTCCATATTTCTTCAGGAGAGCATCAAACTGGGGATTGCAGAAATGAGATCCACCATCGCTGATTATTGCTCTAGGAACACCGAATCGAGTGAAAATGTTTTCTTTATAAACTTCATCACAACTTTACCATCATTAGTAGAGCAAGCAAGGGCTTCCGCCCATTTAGAGACATAATCGACTGCTACTAAGATGTACAAATTTCCAAAAGAATTTGGGAAGGGTCCCATAAAATCAATCCCCCAAACATCAAATAATTCAACCTCCAACATATTATTCAAGGGTAGTTCATTGCGGCGAGAAATGTTACCTTGCCTTTGACACCGATCACAAGTAGACACAAAAGCATGACAATCTTTGTGAAGGGTGTTCCAATAGAAACCGGATTCCAGTACCTTAGCAGCTGTACGGGTTGCACCGTGATGTCCGCCGGTTTCTCTAGAATGGCAGTGGAGAAGGATATTTCTGATTTCCGTCTGTGGCACACATCTCCTTATAATACCATCTGCACAGATTTTGAAAAGAAATGGATCATCCCATAAATAATGTTTGACAATCGAAAAGAACCTTTTTCGCTGCTGATATGTCATATCAGCTGGGATGATCTTCGTAGCCAGATAATTGGCAATATCGGCAAACCAAGGGTCTCCTGCCGTTTGGATTGTGAATACTGCCTCGTCCGGGAAAAACTCATTGATGGGTCTTTCGTCTTCTGGTCCCTCCATCCTTGACAAGTGGTCAGCCACGACATTCTGGATACCTCTCTTATCTCTTATCTCTATGTCGAATTCTTGTAAGAGAAGTATCCATCTTATCAACCTGGGTTTTGCATCTGCTTTGGCAAATAAATACTTGAGGGCAGAATGGTCAGTATGAATAATAACCTTACTACCCAATAAATATGGACGGAATTTATCCAAAGCAAAGACGACTGCCAGCAATTCTTTTTCGGTGGTGGCATAATTTTTCTGAGCATCATTTAGAGTACGACTTGCATAATAAATGACTCTCAGGATTTTATCCATTTTTTGGCACAAAACAGCACCCACCGCATAATCACTGGCGTCACACATGATTTCAAAAGGTTGGGACCAGTCGGGTGATACCACAATAGGAGCAGAGACAAGTTTTTCTTTTAACAAATTAAAAGCTGCTAAACATTCATCAGAAAAATGAAATTTAGCATCTTTAGTCAGTAGAGTACAGAGAGGCTTTGAAATCTTGGAAAAGTTTTTAATGAATCTTCTGTAAAAACCAGCATGTCCAAGAAAACTTCGGATACCTCTTACAGTAGTAGGAGGTGGGAGTTTTTCTATTACCTCAATTTTAGCCGGTCCACCTCAATACCTTTTGAAGACACGTTATGTCCTAGCACGATCCCTTCACGAACCATGAAGTGACATTTCTCCCAGTTCAGGACTAGATTTGTGTCTTCACACCTGGCCAAAATAAGATCGAGATTCTCCAGGCAAGTATCAAATGTCGAACCAAAGACAGAGAAGTCATCCATAAAGACTTCTATACATTTTTCAATGTAGTCAGAGAAAATAGCCATCATGCACCGTTGAAAAGTAGCTGGTGCATTACATAATCCGAACGGCATTCTTTTATAAGCATATGTTCCATAAGGACAGGTAAAAGTAGTTTTATCCTGATTCTGGAGCAATTGGGATCTGAAAGTATCCTGAATAGCCATCTAGAAAACAATAGTAATCTTGACCTGCTAACCTTTCCAGCATTTGGTCAATAAAGGGCAAGGGAAAATGATCCTTACGTGTGGCAGTATTCAATTTCCTGTAGTCTATACAAACTCTCCAACCGGTAGTAGTGCGTTGAGGAATCAACTCACCTTTCTCGTTAGGAACTACAGTTATTCCGCCCTTTTTTGGTACCACCTGCACTGGGCTTACCCACTTGCTGTCTGAAATTGGATAGATAATGCCAGCGTCAAGTAGTTTTATTACTCTTTCTTGACCACCTCTTTTAGAACGGGGTTGAGACGCCTCTGTGGTTGTGCCAATGCCCTGAAATCATCTTCCATATAAATTCGATGAGAGCACAGAGATGGGCTTATTCCTTTGATATCCGCTATCGACCAACCGATAGCGGTCGTATGTTTGCGTAGCACCCCTAAAAGTTGCTTCTCCTGCACATCTGATAATTTAGATGAGATAATAACTGGTAAATCAGATGGTTTTTTTAGAAAAGCGTATTTTAAATGAGGGGGAAGAGGTTTCATTTCGACTGTAGGTGCTTTTTCGATGGATGGCTTTGGTCTGTCTGCGTTTCTTTCTACTGGCTCGAATCTTTGTTGGTAGGAACGGAAATGGCTTATGCTTGTTTAACTCTTCAGCCATGAGAGCAATACAGGATTTTCGTCATCAGCTTCGCAAGATGCCATAAGACATCTTTCCAAAATCGTTTCTTCATCTTTGCTGAGGAACGTCTCCTGTACTAAAGAGTCAACAGTGTCAATCGAAAAACAGATTTGTGTATCAGAAGGACGCTTCATGTTCCGGGTCATGTCAAAAACTACTTGTTCATCATGAAGTCTTAAAATTATTTTACCTCCTTCAACAACAATTAAAGTTCTTGCAGTTCTCATAAAAGGTCTACCTAGGATTAGTGGAACATCTTTATCTTCCTCAATGTCAATAACAATGAAATCAGCAGGGAAAATAAATTTGCCAACAGAAACCACTAAATCTTCAACTTTTGCATAGGAGTAGGAGAGCATTGACCTATACCTAATTTCTTAAAGATAGATAAAGGCATTAAGTTAATACTGCTCCTAAATCGCATAACCCGTTACCACAATTTATGTCTTCAATTGCGCAAGGAATGATAGGGAGACCTGGATCTCCCAACTTCGGTGGTAGCTTCTTTAAGAGTACAGCAGACACACTTTTGGTCAATTTTACTATGTCATTTTCCTGTAAAGATCGCATGTTAGACAAGATATCTTTCATAAATTTTGCGTAAATAGGCATTTGCGTTAAGGCATCAGAAAAAGGAACATTAATAGTTAATTTCTTAAAAATGTTAATAAATTTTCCAAATTGGTCATCCAAATTCTTTTTTTTAATCTATCAGGAAATGGGATTGGAATATCATATGAAACCTGTGACGGTTTAATAGTAAGGGATGCAGGAGACTCCTTCTCCTTGGGAATTGTTACGTCTTCTTTGTCAGATTTTTGTTCATCAGATTTCTTCTCATCTTCAGGGCATTAGATATTAGCTTTTCCGCTTCTCAGGGTTATTGATTTTGCATGCTCCCTGGGGTTTGGATCAGTCTGGCTCGGGAGTGACCCTGTTGGTCTTTGAGCCAACTGTTGGGAAATCTGACCTATCTGTCTCTCTAGATTTGTGGTTATAGTAGCCTGATCAGCAACTTTGGCTTCTATCTCATAAAATTTTAGTTTATCGCCTGACCTTGTTTTAGAAGCTGATTCATCATGCCTTTCAGTTCCCATATCTCCCTGTGAGTTGGTTGGCTGCTCATGTTGTCAATTATACTGCGGTTGTCGGTTTTGGTTGAATCCTTGGTTGCTTGTCTGTGGATCATAATTCCTCCATGGTTGTTGATTGCTCCTCCAATTGTTTTGATTGTATGAGTTTTGATAAGGATTCCCTAGTTTGTTGTTGATCAAATTTACCTCTTCAAGGGTCCTGTTGCAACCTGAACCATCGCAGTCTGAGGTTTCATGAGCTCCTTCACAGTTTTCGCAACAGGGAGTCAGATACGGGGAAGTGGCCACTGCCTTCACCACTTTTTGTTGTGGTTGACTCAGCGTCAGTTTCTCCACAACTTTTGTGAGTGCAACTAGTTGAGCAGATACATGATCCTGTGGGGGAATACTGTAGATACCGGTTTCTTTCTTGGCTTCGCCTCTTCCCTTGTTTTTACACCATTGTCTGGTACTGGCGGTCATCTGGTCCAGTAGTTCAACTGCTTCTTCTCCGGTCATTTTCCTAAAATTTCCTCCAGACGAGGAACTTAGCAACAATTTGTTACAATCATTTAAACCTCGAAAGAATGATAACACAAGTTCCTGGCTACTCATACCGTGATGTGGGCATAATATCTGTAATTCTTTGAATCTATCCCACGAATCATAAAGAGACTCGCCTGGTTCTTGATAGAAGTTAGTGATCTCAGCAATTTTATCTCTTGTTTTGGACGAGGGATAGTATTTCGCTAGAAATTTGTTTGCTAATTTGGCCCAACTGTGGATGCTGCTGGGTTGTAAACTTCTCAGCCACCTGGAGGCGCCATCTTTTAAAGAATAGGGGAATAATTGCAAACGGATGCGCTCGTTTAAATTTCCTGCTTTATTAAAAGTGTTACAGAAATCAAGAAATGCAGATATATGGTGTGGAGCATCATCTGAATCTAGCCCGCTGTATTGGCCCTAGTGGTAAAGTGTGGTGATAAAACTTGTTTTGAATTGCCAGGCATCGAGTTCAGCCTGTGAAACTTGAGGAAGGACAATAGCAGAAGGCCTCCCTTCTACTGATGGTTGCTGGTACTCGCAGAGAGTTTGACGAGTTGCCATCTCAATACATTGTTGTCGTCTTTGTCTGTGGAGAAATCTTTCAATCTCAGGTTCAAAATCGTTTTGAGGACTACCTGCAGATCGAGTTCCACGCATATATAGAAGTAACTTGCAGTTTTGAAAAATGGAAAACAGCTACAGAAAACGACAACAATAATTGACAAGTAAAGATAAACTATAAAAAATTAAATAATAAATTAGAAAGAAGCAATTTAACAAAACAAAGAACTATATTTTTTTTTGAGAGTAAATAAAGTGAAACTAAATGAACAAAAAGGAATTAAAATTAAATGCAGTTTAACTAAAAACTAAAATAAAATAAAGACAGAATTAGATTGTGGAATTTAATTAACTGAAAATTAAATGACAAGGGAATTAAATGACAGAGGAATTTAAATGACAGAATTTAACTGACTGAAAATTAAATGACTGAAAATTAAATGTTAGAAATTAGTTTACAGGAAATTTAAATGTTAGTAGTTAGATTGCTGAAATTTAAATGTTAGGAATTAATGTACTGAAATTTAAAAGTTAGTTTACTGAAATTAAATGACAGAAATTTAAATGACAGAAATTAAATGTTAGTAGTTAGATGACAGAAATTAAATGTTAGAGTACGGAATTTAAATGTTAGATTACAGAAATTTAAAAGTTAGAAGTTAGATAACTGGTAAATAAATGACAAGAAATTTTAATGACTGTAATTAAGTACGATATTTAAATTGTTAGAAAGATTAAATAACAAAAATAGAAACAGAAAACAAAGAGTAGCATTAGCTAAACAGAAAACTCAATGAAATTAAAAACTATCAATTAACCGTGCCGGAGGTCCCCGGCAACGGCGCCAAAAACTTGTTGGAGAAATATGTGACTACTTCTACAACCTAGGCAGTGTACCTATCGTTTTGCGGAATAGTGGAATTGTGGGGTGTCGAACTCTTGGGGACCTTGCTGTGGTTTTACTGATAGTGCAAATTAACTGAGAATTCTAATTAGACTATTTATTAGGAACATATCACTTTTTTAGGGAGATTATGGTTTAACACTTAATGTAAATAAAACAGTAAAAATAACAGTTAATCAAAACAGAATAATAATAGCAGTTATAAAACTCTTTTGTTTTTAAGAAGCACCCTGGGTTGTTCTGCTCACCTATTTTATCCAATTATATTACTATAAACTTCTACCATTTTAGCAATAAACTCAGGAATTTTAATTAGTTCGTTGACCGGTCCTTGTACAATAAACCCTGATTAATTTAAATAACAAGCTGCAATCCTTGCCCAAGTTATTATAAATTAATCGCTTTATTAACAATTCCTGTTGGAGACAAATTAACCTATAGGCGAACCTCGCTTCTAGTCATTAACCCGTTTTGACTTCTTCTGTCTAGAACCTTGTCTCAGCACCGCATTTTAACAAGAGAACTACAAATATCACTTTAATAATTGGCCTGAATATTAAAGCACATTAAGAACGAGAATCAAAATATTGCTTGAACAGATTATAGTAGAAAATATAAGTAACACAATTGTATAAAATAGGCTTACATTCCAATCCTGGAGGCTAAAGTTATTACTCACACATAATTATAAAAACAAACATCGTAAGTACGATAAACATTACAACTGAGTAGATTTAAGAAAAGGAAGAACTCTTGGAATGGTTTTATGGAATGAGATGAAGTGAGGATTTATGTGGAGATTATGTAGATGAGATGTATGATTTTTGGAGAGCAAATGGAGATTTTATGGAGGAAAAATGGCATTAGTTTTGGGGTGGAATGATATATGATTTAATGGGGTTTTGTAGGTCTATTTATAGAGAAATATAGGTAAAAGGGGGAGGTAAGGCGGTGGCATTTGCGTGTGAAGAGATAAGGTAATTATCTCTTCACACTGCTCCTTTTACGCTGGCAAGTCGACATGTCCGGACCACTGTCCGGACCATGTCGATTTTTCTTATCGGGTGCGCTGGCGTGTGTTGGTCCGGACCAGGTGATCCGGACACTGGTCCGGATCAAAGGTCAATTGCCTCTAAAATGTTCGTTTTAGCTCCGATTTGATCCCCGTTTTCGCCTACGCGTTCATCTTTTCGAGTACTTTGCTCCTAGCTTTGTTTTCCTCATGTTAACCAATAAATTTGTGAGATAATCAATAAAAAATAACTAGAGGAAAAACATACGATAAGTGAGTAATATTATCCTGAAAGTAAGTAAGTACAAGGTAAATTAAACCCTTAAATGTCTATGTATTTCTCACTTATCAGATTGACTTGACCATTTACGCCATTGAATTTGTATGTCTTGAGGGTACGTTTAATTTTATTTCAATCACCTACTCCTAGTCATAGGGTTAACTTAATTAAGCTCTTAAGTTATAGTCCACCTATATGTCACATTAACATTTAATGTTTTGATTGTTGCGTATGAACTAGGTTTACTTGAATATTTCCCCTCTTGTTACATTTTCCATGAGGTATGTATTTCCTTTAGTTATTTTAATATATATGCATTTACATGTATTAGAATTTATTTAAGTCATCCTTTATGTAGCTTATTGTATTTAAACTAATTCTATTAACTTCTACATATATCTACATTCAACATATGTTTTATAAAGTATTTCTTTTGTTTCATTTCAGTATATTAGCTTCTATTGTATTTAATTAATATAAGTGTAGATTAATTTAACTCCTTGTTTTAACCTAAATTACCATTTTATTTCTTTTATATATATGTATATATATATAATTTTTTTACTTCACTTAAAATTTTACACCCAAAAATATTCATGAACATTCTGTATTAAATGTTAGTTTAGTCTTATTATACTTTTACCAACATATAAAGTTCTTCAATCAACTATACTTTAATATTTGGTTACATTAAAAACCATATATTATATTATGTCTTAAGAAAATTTCAGAATTACAATTTTTTGACCTATTTCCTCTTGTCTAAAAAATTCCCAAATTTAATATATAGTAACTATGATATTTTAGACATATTATAAAAATTTAT